>JBBGZY010002584.1:47500-70000 GCA_037952925.1 Lithobates clamitans | reverse complement strand
AAAAAATAAACATACTTGTCCTACCCTGCCCCCACCTAACAACTGTACTTTTATTTTTGTCATCAGCTCACCCCCACAGCTATTACCTTTTGTTTCTTTTGACCCTGCCTCTTAGATTGTAAGCCTTAACGAGCCGAGCCCTCTGATTCCTCCTGTATTGAATTGTATTGTAATTGTACTGTCTGCCCTTGTGTTATAAGGCGCTGTGCAAACTGTTGGTGCTGTATAAATCCTGTATCATTATAATAGTGATGACCTGAGCCTAATTCATATTCATGGGTAGCTGATCTTAGATTTAGCCATACATGTGCAATGCTAGACGAGGAGGAAATTTGGCAAACATATCGATTCTCCAATGTAGGGGCATCGGAAACATTTACAACTGCGCATTACACGGATGTAGCCATTACATGACTGCTATCATATCCAAGTAGATGTTGGTGAGACATTCATATAAAATGAACCAAAGATATGAGATACCCCTTCCAACTAGGGTTGCCACCTTTTCTTCAAGTCAAACCCAAACACTTTAGCGGCGCACAGCAAATTTTTTTTATAGTATACACTATATATTTTTTGCAATTAAATAACATTTCTAATCATATGAAGTCCCCCTTTACATCAGAGTCCACAGAGTTCCCCCTTTATATCTGAATCCGCAGAGTTCCCCTTTTACATCAGAGTCCACAGAGTTGTCCCCTTTATATCTGAATCCGCAGAGTTCCCCTTTTATATCTGAATCCGCAGAGTTCCCCTTCTACATATGAATCCTCAGAGTTCCCCTTCTACATATGAATCCAGGGGCGGATTGACCATTCGGGCACTTGGGCACTGCCCGAGGGCCCCATGCCACTAAGGGGCCCCATCAGGGTGTCCAGCTTCAATAAAACCAGGGCCAGTATGTAAAAATCTGTGTTTTTTTAAAAACAATCCCAAGATTATAACTGCCCCGCCTCTTCAGTGCCTTTTCAGTGTGTGTATGTGTATTCTGTGTGTGTATATTGGGTGTCTGTGTACTGTATTTGTGTGTGTGTATACTGTGTGGACCCATAATCTATTGCCCGGGGGCCCCATGAGTTGTCAGCCCGCCCCTGTATGAATCCTCACAGTTCCCCTTCTACATATGAATCCTCAGAGTCCCCCTTCTACATATGAATCCTCAGAGTTCCCCTTCTACATATGAATCCTCAGAGTTCCCCTTCTACATATGAATCCTCAGAGTTCCCCTTCTACATATGAATCCTCAGAGTTCCCCTTCTACATATGAATCCTCAGAGTTCCCAGGGCCGGATTTGCCACAAGGCCACCGAGGCCAGGCCTCGGGGCGGCAGTGGTGTAGGGGCGGCGCTGCTCCTGCAACGACTTCGCGGCCACCCCCCCTTTCGTGCTGTCTATTATGGGCACCAGTGCCCATAGAAAACATGGCCACGAGCCGACCACGCAACTGCGCATGCGCTGTTCCGAAGCCGGCCGGGCTCGGGAAAGTTCATAAGCGCTCGGCCGGGCGGCGCATGCGCAGTAGCGTGATTGCGCCGCGTGGCGCCATTTTTAAAAAATCGAGAGTATCTCGTAATGTCAGCGGTGCGGCGGCGGTGGAGAGAGATGACATCTCTCATTGCCCGCACCGCTGTTCCGCCCTCCTCCTCCTTCTGATGGCAGGCAGCATGGCAAGGGACATCCCAATCTGGTGGCAAGTGACATCCCCATCTGGTGGCAGGGAGCATGGCAAGTGACATCCCCATCTGGTGGCAGGCATAGTGGAAAGTGACATCCCCATCTGGTGGCAGGCATAGTGGCAAGTGACATCCCCATCTGGTGGCAGGCATAGTGGCAAGTGACATCCCCATCTGGTGGCAGGCATAGTGGCAAGTGACATCCCCATCTGGTGGCAGGCAGCGTGGCAAGTGACATCCCCATCTGGTGGCAGGCAGCGTGGCAAGTGACATCCCCATCTGGTGGCAGGCAGCGTGGCAAGTGACATCCCCATCTGGTGGCAGGCAGCGTGGCAAGTGACATCCCCATCTGGTGGCAGGGAGCATGGCAAGTGACACCCCCATCTGGTGGCAGGCAGCATGGCAAGTGACACCCCCATCTGGTGGCAGGCATAGTGGCAAGTGACATCCCCATCTGGTGGCAGGCATAGTGGCAAGGGACATCTCCATCTGGTGGCAGGCAGCATGGCAAGTGACACCCCCATCTGGTGGCAGGCATAGTGGCAAGTGACATCCCCATCTGGTGGCAGGCATAGTGGCAAGGGACATCTCCATCTGGTGGCAGGCAGCGTGGCAAGTGACATCCCCATCTGGTGGCAGGCAGCGTGGCAAGTGACATCCCCATCTGGTGGCAGGGAGCATGGCAAGTGACATCCCCATCTGGTGGCAGGCAGCATGGCAAGTGACATCCCCATCTGGTGGCAGGCATGGTGGCAAGTGACATCCCCATCTGGTGGCAGGCATGGTGGCAAGTGACATCCCCATTTGGTGGCAGGCAACGTGGCAAGTGACATCCCCATCTGGTGGCAGGCAGCGTGGCAAGTGACATCCCCATCTGGTGGCAGGCAGCGTGGCAAGTGACATCCCCATCTGGTGGCAAGTGATATCCCCATCTGGTGGCAGGCATGGTGGCAAGTGACAAGAGATGGTGGCAAGTGACACGCTCAGGGCTCCCAATGATTCTGCATTATGGTGAGTTGAACTATTTCAGTTTATATTACAATGTAATGATAGAAGTAATGTGTTTCAATTATCCTGACACATAACAACCATGGTGCCGGGGATGATTGAAGCACTAACACCAGCCATTGCCTTGAAAATTTGCCTGCGAAAAATCCTTACCCCTCGCGCGCTTACCCTGAAGTATTTTTAGTCTGTACAATTAAAGCCAGTTATGTTCAGTGTTCTCGTGTATGGAGATGTGTTTTTCATTGATCTATTGTAGAAGTCATCGATAAAGGACATGGTATGTGTGTGTGTGTGTGTGTGTGGGGGGGGGGGGGGGCGGCATTGAAGGACCCGGCCTTGGGGCGGCAAAGGGAGTAAATCCGGGCCTGAGAGTTCCCCTTCTACATATGAATCCTCAGAGTTCCCCCTTTTATATACAGTGGATAGAAAAGATTATATGTAATCTTGTGCAAGATCTTGATGAATAAAAATAACAATGGTGACCAAAAATACCATACAAATCATCAAACAGTAATAGTGTGATACAAAAGAACAAGTGCAAGTGCTAAATGTTCTTCAAACTAATAAAAAAGTGATAAAACACTCATAAGAGTGAAAAAATATGTATATGTATAAGTGTATATAATATATGATATATACTCTACAGCAGGGATATGCAATTAGCGGACCTCCAGCTGTTGCAAAACTACAAGTCCCATCATGCCTCTGTCTCTGGGTGTCATGCTTGTGGTTGTCAGAGTCTTGCTATGCCTTATGGGACTTGTAGTTCTGCAACAGCTGGAGGTCCGCTAATTGCATATCCCTGCTCTACAGTGTAAAATATATCAAACTATATATTAGACATTTCCATAGTGTACAAAAGGTTAATTGAAACCAGTCCCAAAATGCTCAAAAATGGTTGAATGTGCATAAAAGTGAAAAAAGTTGAATGTGCAAAAAGTTCAAAAAATAAAAACATTTTTTAAAAATAAAATGTAAATAATAGTGTAGACAGTTCATAAATCTTCACAATCGATTAAAGCAGAACATATCATGTTGACTGTAGATCAGATGGTAATAACATCCATTCAATGTGCCCTCAGAACTCTTACCTCATGGGCATAGATAAATGCCTTAATCCATCAAATGGATAATTGCCACGATTCCAGAGCCCCGGATCAATCAGAGAACAAGATGACTACTCGGTGAAATAGGGCAAAATCACCTTCAACTCGATGTTCGGATCCACATAAAAAATAAATAAGTCTCTGATGCATTACCGAAAAAAAGCCAAGTTTATTAAAAAATTAAAAGATCTGCTTATAACAAAGCAGTTAAAGCCAAGCAAAACATGCCAAACATGAAAAACGGCATTCCACGCCACCTAATACGTCACTTCCGGTCCGCGATATCAACATCCGGCTCACGGTAGTAACTTCCGGTTATGTTCGTTGCGTCCTACCGTCCTACGCATTACATCACACCCTCGTGACTTCCTCAGGTTCCTCTTTATATCTGAATCCGCAGAGTTACACTTTTACATCTGAATCCTCAGAGTTCCCCTTCTACATCTGAATCCTAAGAGTTCCCCTTCTACATACGAATCCTCAGAGTTCCCCTTCTACATATGAATCCTCAGAGTTCGCCCTTTTATATCTGAATCCTCAGAGTTCCCCTTCTACATATGAATCCTCAGAGTTCCCCTTCTACATATGAATCCTCAGAGTCCCCCTTCTACATTTGAATCCTCAGAGTTCCCCCTTTTACATCTGAACTCGCAGAGTTCCCTTACACTGTAAGGCGGGACTCTGCAGACTCTGATGTAAGGGAGAACTCTGGGGACTCTAACATAAGGGATGGTCTGGGGGGACGGAGATGGAATGCGGCCTCTGGTGTAAAGAGGAACTCTGATGTAAGGGGTGCTCTGAGAACCCTGATTTACCTTAGTGTACTCACTCAGAGGCAAGAGAGAGAAGGGGGAGACTTCAGTCACAGACAGGGATGGATGGTGAGCTCACTCACCCCTTGGCAGTCAGCACCCCTCATCCAGATGTATCTGAGGCTGCTGGACTTCAAATTTCCGGCCCCAACTTCCCTTTTCTGAGGCACAGTGCCGGGGATTAGAGTGTGGGCAGACACAGAGTGGTAGGGGTGGGAGGAAGAGGAGCAGATCGAGCCCTCTCTCCTCTCCCATCTGTATTTATTTATTTATTAAAATGCTTAACCTACTCAGTCTTATCCGAAGGCCTCGATGCGCAAAAACAAAAGGACATTGACATTAAAAAACCTTCAGAGAACCAACAAACCAGCATAGCAAAAACCTTGTAGAAAAAGTACGGTTTTCAATTTCTTTCGAAAATTCAAAAAGTCATTCTCAAGTCTCAGTTCCAGAGGCAAGGAGTTCCAAAATTCAGCTCCTTGTACTTCACTAGTTCTCCCTCCGCATGTTTTCTTTTTAAATTTTGGAATCTTCAGTATGGCCAAGTTCGCCGATCTCAAGGATCGGGTAGGCACATACTTGACCAATTTTTCCTTCAGATACTCTGGGCCATATCCATGCAGAGCCTTATGGACAAGATATCCGGTTTTAAACAGAACCCGTTCTTTCACGGGCAGCCAATGCAGGGCTCTAAGGGATGGAGTGATGTGGTCACGGTGACCAACACCTGTCAGTAACCTTGCTGCGGCATTCTGAATCAACTGGAGCTTGTAGATGGTACAAGCAGCCAAACCCACGTATGTGGGGGGGGGGGATTGTTAATGTTGGCTTTGGGCAGTGTGAAAGAGAGTGTAACAGACACTCTCAGCTTAGACAACTGCAGCCATCAACCCTGCTGGGAGGCCATAGTCCAGTCTGAATAATGTGTCCAGGTTTCAGGCAGTTTGAAACCCGGACACATGATTCCAAACCGAACTGTCCGGGTGAATCCCAGACAGGTGGCAACCCTCCTTCCAACATCTGCTGTAAGGGCAGACTTAAATGGATAAGTATTTGATGTTTTAAAGGGGTAGCGGGGATCAGTGGCTCCGACGAGGACACCTTAGAAATGAATGGCTGTGTGCAATGTACGCTGGTATAGGCCAGTAACAATTTACATCCCTGATTGAGTTGCAATGTAGCATAGAAAGAGGAACAAAGCTCCCTAAAGTAAAATGCATAATTCACATCTCACTACATAAAAGTTGCACTAATGTGATATCCTTTTAATCAACAGACTTTATTGATTATAATTTAGGATCAGGGACGGCCCGTCCATTAACCACTTGCCGACCGCCTCCTGTAGATATATGTCGGCAGAATGGCACGGCTGTGCAAAGTAACGTACCTGTAGGTTACTTTGAATTTGCCGCCGCGCGCATTCCGCGAACTCTGTGAGTCGGGTTGCGGGTCCCGCGGACTCGATCGCCACGGGGATACCCGCGATCGCCTCACAGAGAGGACGAACGGGGAGATGCCGATGTAAACAGCATCTCCCCGTTCTGCCTAGTGACAGTGTCAGTGATCTCTGCTCCCTGTCATCGGGAGCAGAGATCAGTGACGTGTCAGCTAGCCCATCCCCTGTACAGTTAGAACACATCCCTAGCACTGACTTAACCCCTCTCCGCCCCCTAGTGGTTAACCCCTTCACTGCCAGTGTCATTTACACAGGAATCAGTGCATTTTTATAGCACTGATCACTGTATAAATGACAATGGTCCCAGAATAGTGTCAAAAATGTCCAACATGTCCGCCATAATGTCGCAATAAAAAACGCTGATCGCTGATTACTAGTAAAAAAAAATTATTATTAAAAATGCCATAAAACTATCCCCTATTTTGTAAACGCTATAACTTTTGCGCAAACCAATCAATAAACGCTTATTGCGTTATTATTATTTTTTTTTTTTACCAAAAATATGTAGAAGAATACGTATCGGCCTAAACTGAGGAAAAAAAATGTTTTTTTATATATTTTTGGGGGATGTTTATTATAGCAAAATGTAAAAAATAATGCGTTTTTTTAAAAACTGTCGCTCTTATTTTGTTTATAGCGCAAAAAATAAAAATCGCAGAGGTGATCAAATACCACCAAAAGAAAGCTCTATTTGTGGGGAAAAAAAGGACGTCAATTTTGTTTGGGAGCCACGTCGCATGACCGCGCACTTGTCAGTTAAAGCGACCCAGTGCCGAATCGCAAAAAAACGCACTGGTCAGGAAGGGGGTAAATCCTTCCGGGGCTGAAGTGGTTAAAAGCGCACGAGCGCCAGATGTATGAATTTCAATGGCAGAGTGTTTTTTTTTTTTAAAGCATCTTATTAGAGCCAGAGGCTCTAATAGGCTTCAAAAAAGGGTGGGCTCGGGTCGCAGAGAATGCGAAAACCAGAAAGAACAAAAATCCGAAAATATAAAAATCCAAAAGAACCAAAAACAATTCAACCTACAAGTTTAACGAATCGATTACATTTGGATAATTTCTTTTTTCAGATTTTTTTATTATAATTAAATTATTAACTATTATTATAGTTTTTATTATTAATATTTATTATTATAAACTTTTCAATTATAGGAAAAATAGCTGAAGTCAGTAAATCTTCTATTCAGGTCTCTGGGCCATAGCAGCTAATTTGGGATAGGTTAGATTTACATTTTATTGGAATTTCCTTTCAAATTTTGCTAAAGTTAGTTGTTAGTGAACATAATGAATACGAATGCATCCGAAGATATGAATTATCCGAAGTAACGAATGCCGCATCTAAGCGAAGGGAACGGAACAAATGCGAATGCATCCAGAATTACAAACTATCCGAAGTAACGAATGCCGCATCTAAACAAATGGAATGGAACAAATACAACTGCATCCGAAGTTACGAATGATCCGAAGTAACAAATGATCCGAAGTAACGAATGCCAATCATAACGAATGATCCAATAAATGAAAAAACAAAACAAAAACGAATTAAACGAAAACTAAACAAATTTCTTGGTAGTGCACATTTCTATTTGATAGCACCGTGACCTACTTATATACATAAGAAATTGAAGCAAAAAAAAAAAACATAAGAAACAATTTTAAACTTATTTTTGTTAATTTTTATTTATTTTTTTGCTTTAATTTCAAGTAACCCTATTATCAAACTATTTACTACAAAACATTCACTATCCAACACTTCAGACCCTTTTCTGTTCAAAATGATGCAAATTTTGGGGTCTTGCAATATATTTTTTAAAGTTAGGGCCTTTGTTGTCATGTCATAGTGTGAGAAAAAAGCTTTGTAAATAAAATCGAATCTATCCCCAATTGTTTTTACCCCATATGTTTCCCCCAGACAAATGTATTGTTTGATTCCAGAAAAATGAAAACATTTATTTTAGAAAAAAACACCGTGCCTTGCGTTTACTTTTTTTTATGTGGTCAAAATCAACAGAATTTTTTTTTTTCATAATTTTCACCATTTTACCCATTTCTAAAATAAATAAATAAACAATAAAGTGTGTCATTTAGGCTCCATGCACACTGGGCTTAAAAAAAATGCCAGTTCCCTTGGCAGAGAAAACACTCATATGGAGCGTTTTTCTGTACAAAGTTTAGATGAGTTTAGGAGAGTTTTGCATTTTTTTTCTGCCAGTGAGCTCCAATCAGAAACGCAAACCAGAAGTTTTTTTTTTTTACCTGTCTCTAAACGCTGAGCTCAAAATATGCCTCTAATCACCCAAATGTACATGGACACATAGGGGGTTATTTACTAAAGGCAAATCCACTTTGCACTGCAAGTGCACTTGAAAGTGCAGTCGCTGTAGAGCCGAGGTCGACATGCAAGGAAAATACAAAAACAGCATTTTATCTTGCACATGATTGGATGATAAAATCAGCAGAGCTTCCCATCTTTTCAGATCTACCCCTTATGCCCTGTACACGCGGTCGGACTTTCCGACGGAAAATGTGCGATCGGAGCTTGTTGTCTTAAATTCCGACCGTGTGTAGGCTCCATCGGACTTCTTCCATCGGAATTTCCGACACACAAAGTTTGAGAGCTGGATCTAATATTTTCCGAAAACGAAATCCGTTTGCGTTAATTCCGATCGTGTGTGGACAATTCCGATGCACAAGGTTCCATGCATGCTCAGAATCAAGCAGAAGAGCCGCACTGGCTATTGAACTTCATTTTTCTCGGCTCGTTGTACGTGTTGTACGTCACCGCGTTCTTGACGTTCGGAATGTCCGACCAACTTTGTGTGACCGTGTGTATGCAAGACAAGTTTGAGCCAACATCCGTCAGAAAAAATATGATGGATTTTGTTGTTGGAATGTCAGATCAATGTCCGACCGTGTGTACAGGGCATAAGATTTACAGCGACAGCACTTCCAAGTGCACCTGCAGTGCAAAGTGGATTTACCTTTCGTAAATAACCCCCCCATAGGATAACATTGAGCTGCTTCTACAGGCAGAACACAAAACTCCTGTAGAAGCAGCGAACCACTTAAGGACCGGCCACTGTATATATACGTCATCATTTTAAAGATGGATATCTCGGTAACGGCAGCAGCTGCTGCCACAACCGAGGTATCCATCTTTAGTGCCGGCGATTCTGTACACGATAACGGTGGTCTCTGCAGCAGGTTCGCAGCGAGATCACCGTTATCGGCGGCGGGAGAGGTGCCACCCCCCCTCCCGCTGCTCTCCCACGCCCTCCGCCGCTTATCGGAGCCGTCGGTAGCGGCGGAGGCGATCGGGTCCTTTCTGTTCCTCAGTATAGAGACGAGTGAGGCTAAGATGGCGCCTACCCGTCTCTATACCATAGGACGGCCGGAGCGACGTCATTACGTCGGCTCCGCCCACTTCTCTTAAAGGCACAATTTTGTTTGTGTCATTTTTTTAAACGACTTTTTTTTTTTTTTTTTTTTTTTTTTGCATTTTAGTCTAAATATGAGATCTATAGACTTTTTTTACCCCAGATCTCATATTTAAGAGGATCTGTGATACTTTTTTCTATTACAAGGGATGTTTTTTTTTTTTAAACAGTGAAAAAATAAATAAAATAAAGTAAAATAAATAATTAAAAAAAATTTTTTTTTTAAAGTGCCCTGTCCCGACGAGCTCACGCGCAGAAGTGAACGCATACATGAGTAGCACCCGCATATGAAAATGGTGGTCAAACCACACATGTGAGGTATCGCCGCGACCGGTAGAGCGAGAGCAATAATTCTAGCCCTAGACCTCCATTGTAACGCAAAACATGCAACCTGTAGAATTTTTTAAACGTCACCTATGGAGATTTTTAAGGGTAAAAGTTTGACGCTATTCCACGAGCGGGCGCAATTTTGAAGCGTGACATGTTGGGTATCAATTTACTTGGCGTAACATTATATTTCACAACATAAAAAAAAATTGGGCTAACTTTACTGTTGTCTTATTTTTTTATTCAAAAAAGTGAATTTTTTCCAAAAAAAGTGCGCTTATAAGACCGCTGCACAAATACGGTGCAAAAAAAAAGTATTGCAATGACTGCCATTTTATTCTCTAGGGTGTTAGAAAAAAAACAATATATAATGTTTGGGGGTTCTAAGTCATTTTCTAGCAAAAAAACTGTTTTAAACATGTAAACACCTAAAATCCAAAACGAGGCTGGTCCTTAAGTGGTTAAGCCTTAAAGTCATACTGTGAGAAAAAAAGCTTCATACATAAAACCTAATATGTATCTTTATCTCTACACCATATGTTTTCCCCATAACTTAGAAAAACTCTCAAATTTCAGAATTTTCACAATATTTTCTCATTTCTAAAAACAATTAAGGTATTTCAGTTAAAGTCATAGTGTGAGAAAAAAGCTTCATAAATAAAATGTAATATATGCACGATTGTTTCTACCCAAAATGTTTCCCCCTATAACTTGGAAAAAACTGTTAAGTTTCATAATGTTTTATTCCAGACAAAATAAAAAAAATATTTCATAAAAAACACTGTGCCCTGTCATTTATATTTTTTATGTGCTCAATATCCACAAAACTTTTTTTCATAATTTTCACCATTTTCTCATATACAAAACCTGAAAAGAGCCCCGGGACTCAAGGGGGTGTACAACATTTGATTATTTTTTTTGTTGTTTTACATTAGGCTTTACTATCTGAATGCAAATAACTGGGAGGAGACTTTATTGTTTAGTGTAATCCCACCCAGACAATGTAGAGGTGGTCTGCCTTATATAAAGACCCCCATCACCATCTGCCCCCCACCCTCCATCCTGGACTCACAGCTTCCAATCAAAATGAAGGCCGTTCTTCTCATCACTTTGTGCTGCGTCTCTCAAGTTTTATGTTGGCCAGGTAATTCTACTTCTTATATCTATTCTGGGGTGATTTGTTACAATGTAGCAAGTTAAATGGTAAATATGTATTCTTTATTTTATTCTATTCTTTATTCCCTATTTATTTTATTCTTACTTGTATGTGTCTTTTTTTTATTTCTTTCTCTTTTTATTTATTTCTCTACAAGTGCAAAGTGCACTTTTGGAAGTAAAATTGCTGTAGATCTGAGGGGGACATGCAAGGAAAGTAAAAAACAGCATTTTAGCTTGCACATGATTGGATAAGAAAAATCAGCAGAGCTTCCCCTCATTTTAGATCTACCCCTCAGATTTACAGCGACTGCACTTCCAAATGCACTGACTTGTAGTGCAAAGTGGATTTGCCTTTCGTAAATAACCCCCATTGCATCTTTTGTTACAAAGAAGTCTGTATTTTTTAAAGGATTGTATAAGAAATGCATACGATTTTGTATCAAAAGATACCATGTAACAATTCTAGAGACCATTATAACCACTGGTTACACTTATTTGATCATTCCCTCTAGCATTGTCTAGAACTGTTACATTGTATCTCTAGTTACAATGATGTATGTACTTCCTTTGCTCCTCTGCTCCATCTAGTGGCCATAATGCTATATTTTACTACTGCCTATTATAAAAGAATATTTGTTCAGAAGAGAAAATATCATAAAGAACATTTCACACAAAACAGATGTACCGTATATGTAGATCCATATAAGTGGCTATGTATTTTCTTTATAAATAAACCGCTAAGTGCTTAGTGCTTAAATGTCATTCAAAAGGTGTTCCGCTCGCTCCCCCCCACGAAAAAATTTAAAATGTTAAAATTAGGACACTTATCTGTGCAGGGTTCCTGTGATGTCGGCACCCTAACCGATTTTCTTATCGGCTGTCAGGTGCTGCCACTGCCATTCCTGGTAAGGGGAACCGGCAGTGAATCCTTTCGGCTTCACAGCCAGTTCCCTACTGCGTATTCGCAAAAGTGCGCTGTCTAGTTGGCTCGGATGGCGGGGGAAGGAGGAGGGGGGCCAAACTTCAGAGGGACAGCGGCGCCGTCTCTGGAAGTGGGGAAGGGGGACCTGAAAGGTGCCAAATGTGGCACCAGAGGGGGGGAGACAGATAAGTGGAAATTCCATTTTTGAGTGGAACTCCGCTTTAGCAATGAATGATGGGATAGTCCAGCATATGATGCAAACTTGTTTTTTGCGCTAAAATAGGGACCATACAAGGAGCATGAAGTCTCGAATGCATTTCACAGAGACTAGCGCTTACTCATAGAGCAAACTGAATTTACCCCGTAATGGTCTGACTGCACTAAAGTCAGCTCTGATTAGTTTCTATAGAATTACTACACTTAGCACCATTCTCCATGTACTCTTCATTGTGTAAAGCCTCTATGTGTTTCTTCTAGCAACCAAGTTTTATTTCAGTGGAAGTTATAGAAAAATTTTTATTTTTATTTTTATTATTTTTTTATTTGTTCAACTCTATATTCTTAGTACACTTAGCTCAACCAGCAACATGAATCTGATGTCCAGTCTTCTGTTCTGTTATCTTAATATTCTGTCCTTATCTTTCAGCATCTCGCATGGTGCGTTCCATCATATGCGTTGGTGATGACTGCTACGTAACAACTCCTGGTAAGTTACACAAAAGCATGTATGTCCACAACTGTTGATAGCAGAGGAACTCCACCCTAGGTATCCTGTATAAAATTTTAAATCCCCATAAATAGTCACAGTTTGAAAATATAAAAAAGTACTTAGTAGTCCCTTGAATCCAGCCTTGTCTTCCTGCAAGTGAAGATCTCATTGGTCCGCTCTGCTCCTAGCACTGCCACCTTGAAGGGAGATCCAGCACAAGTGTAGATGCTCTGCGGGTCTCTGCCAGTGCTGGATCCCCCCACACATACAAAGACTTGCCCTGTGGCTGTGCCAGCTTTATGGGCAGAGGACCTCGGCATGTCTACACCTGTGTGACTGGAAACATCATCCTTGTCTAGATGAAGATTAAGGAAGTGAATATGTAATAAAAGAAAAAAAAAAAGATTTACAGTTTAAATTTTCTTCTGCAATTGTATGAGAAGATGGGGGACAAAGGCAGGTGAGAGCATGCTGTGCAAATGGATGAAGGTCCAATTTAAGTTGGCCCGATTTTCTTCAAGTGATCATGACACTAAGTACATACTATCAGTTTTTTCGTTCAACCACCGCGAGCTTGAGAGAAGCTCGCTGTACTAACTATGTGATGTTAGTACAGCAATGTCCCCACTGAGCTATTGTGTTCTGATAGGAGGACTACTCCCCCACCACAACACATCGGTCAGTGCTCACAGCCATTGGCTGAGAGCGCTGATCGAGTGCAGATCGGCAGATGTTTTTCGGCCATGCTCCATCGACAGAAGCTGGACGTTTGGCCGGCTTCTGTTAGACAGAATGCTGTACACATGGGCTGTATGTCGGGCGGTTTCTGTTGAACCGGCCAATACCGACCGATATTCGACCTGTGTATATGGGGCTTTATTCAATACCAGAATAAGTTCCTCCTTCTGTAAAGAAGATGACTGCAGCATCTTTCAGTTTTATTAATGAACATGAAATCATGTGTAGCAAGAAAATTCCTCCCAAATTAATAACTGTTTTCTTTTCCACTATAAGGTTTCATTAATGAACATATCCAAGAACATGGTTCCGGAGATGAAATTGGACAGACTGGAAAGGACCAAGGAATGGAGGGTTCTGGAGATAACACAGTTTTTATTGGAAAAGACCAAAGAGAAGAGGGTTCTGGAGATAATACAGGACTGTTTGGAAAGGACCAAGGAGTGGAGGGTTCTGGAGATAACACAGGACTGTTTGGAAAGGACCAAGGAGTGGAGGGTTCTGGAGATAACACAGGTCTGTTTGGAAAGGACCAAGGAGTGGAGGGTTCTGGAGATAACACAGGTCTGTTTGGAAAGGACCAAGGAGTGGAGGGTTCTGGAGATAACACAGGTCTGTTTGGAAAGGACCAAGGAGTGGAGGGTTCTGGAGATAACACAGCACTTATTGGAAAGGACCAAGGAGTGGAGGGTTCTGGAGATAACACAGGTCTGTTTGGAAAGGACCAAGGTGAAGAGGGTTCTGGAGATAATACCAGAACTGTTTGGAAAGAACCAAGGGGTGGAGGGTTCTGGAGATAACACGGGTCTGTTTGGAAAGGACCAAGGAGAAAATGGTTCTGGAGATATAGTGGTACTTACTGAATAAGACTAAAGCAGAATATACATGGGTTTTACAGATAGTCCTGGGAAATGAGAATAAAAGATCTTAGCGAAATCTATATCCTATATGTAGGGTGCCAAATATTCCAGTTCCATTTCCTGTGTAAAAAAGTTGTTACAAACTAAAACTGTAAGTTTGTGTTTTTATCAGTGTTGTTTTTTTATTTTGTTCATGAATTTATTAAATCCTTTCATTTTTCTAAATAAAAAAAAACTTTTTTATTCTATCAGCTGGTGTTATTTGCTTTACAAGTCAGTCAGTCTATAATGTTGTGTTTATTGATTCTATGAGTACATTTCCTCCGTAAAACAGAAAGTACTCAAATGTCATCACATGCAAAAACAAGGTTACTCTTCATTTACAGGTAAATTATAAGAAAATACACAGTTGAAATACTTTTCTGTGAACTTTTTTAACTTACAAAACAAATTTGGAGCTCAAAGTGAGAATCTTTCCTTAAAAAAATGACCTCACATATTTTTTTTAGCTGCCAGAAGACTGATCCCTCTACATTGGAAGTTGTCTGTTGTCCTCTCTCAGTAGGGATGAGCCCGATGTTCAAGTCAAACATCGGGTGTTCGCCTGTTCGCCGAACAGCGAACAATATGCAGTGTTCGCGGCAAATTCGAAAGCTGCGGGAACACCGTTAAAGTCTATGGGACACTAACAGGAAAAATCAAAAGTGCTCATTTTAAAGGCTTATATGCAAGTTATTGTCATAAAAAGTGGTTGGGGACCCGGGTCCTGCCCCAGGGGACATGTATCACTGGAATTTTTTTTTTTTTAAATGGCCGTTTTTTTCGGGAGCAGTGATTTTTTTAATGCTTAACCTCCCTGGCGGTATTCCCGAGTCTGGCTCGGGTTGGATTTTTCCATACCAAAAGCGGTAACCCCGAGCCAGACTCGGGCTTGCATCGCAGGATCCAGGAAGAGCATACTTACCTTGTCCCCTGGATCCTGCGATGTCTCCCCGCTGTGATCGGCGAGCCGCTGTGTCTCGCTCGATATACAGTGCCGAGCTCCGTTCCCTGCGAGCGTTGCGACGCACGGGGACGGAGTTCGGCGGTAAATTCAAAAGTGAAACACATAGTATAGATACAGCATACTGTAATCTTACAGATTACAGTACTGTATCAAATAACTACACATCCCCCTTGGTCCCTAGTGGTCTGCCCAGTGTCCTGCATGCAGTTTTATATATATAAAACTGTTCTTTCTGCCAGGAAACTGGAGATTGTCCATAGCAACCAAAACTGTCTCTTTACATCAAAAGTGCTTTTAGACCAGCTAGAAAAAAGCGATAATAAATTAGAATCACTCGCAGAATTGAGTGATAGTGATTTGTGAGGAGATCCGTCATCAAACACTGAAAGTAACAAAAGCGACAATTCTGCAACTGAGCAAATTTCAGTGTTTTTGATTTGATTACATTATTATATAATTTTTATTATTATTATATTATTATTTGTTATAATTATTTATAGTTATTTATTATATTATAATTTTTTATTTCGTTTTTCAAACTTTATCATACCCGGGATGTCTACTAGACTCTTGTTTGGACAGATTTAAGTGAACTATTCCTAAGAATTACAGGCCTACAATATAAAACGCCAAATTTCTGTGCAAAATAATTGTACTGCTTTCAGCACCTAAAATCAGAAATAATCATACCGCCAGGGAGGTTAAAGTGAAACAATAAAAATGAAATATTCCTTTAAATATCGTGCCTGGGGGGTGTCTATAGTATGCCTGTAAAGTGGCACATTTTTCCCGTGTTTAGAACAGTACCACAGCAAAAATACATTTCTAAAGGAAAAATTTAAAACTGATCGCAGCTGTAATGAATTGTCTGGTCTCGGCAATATAGATAAAACTCATTGAAAAAAAGAGCATGGGATCCCCCCAGTCCATTATTAGGCCCTTTGGGTCTGGTATGAATATTAAGGGGAACCCCAAACCAAAATTTAAAAAAAAAGCTGCGTGGGGGTCCCCATAAAATCCCTACCAGGCCCTTCACATCTGATATAGAAATTAAGGGGAACCCTGTGCCAAATTTTTAAAAAAATGGCGTAGGGGTCCCCTCCAAAATCCATACCAGACCCTTGAGGTCTGATGTGGATTTTAAGAGGAACCCTGTGCCAAAATTTTAAAAAATGTTATAGGGGTCCCCCCCAAAATCCATACCAGACCCTTTTCTGAGCACGCAACCTGGCAGGCCACAGGAAAAGAGGGGGATGAGAGAGCGCCCCCCTCCCGAACTGTACCAGGCCACATGCCCTCAACATGGCGAGGATGTCCCCATGTTGATGGGGACAAGGGCCTCATCCCCACAACCCTTGCCCGGTGGTTTGGGGGTCTGTGGGCGGGGGGCTTATTGGAATCTGGAAGCCCCCTTTAATGAGGGGACCCCCAGACCCCAGCCTCCCCCCTGTGTGAATTGGGTTTTTTTCACAAAAAATGTCAAAATGGTAAAAAAGACAAGAGACAGCTAGCAAGTCCTTTATTAAAAAATAAAAAAATAAAAATGTCCCACGATGTAAATTCACGCCGCCCGACGGACCCAAAAAGAAAAAAAAAAAGCCGCAACCGATTCGCCTCAATGGGAGGCTCCCACCAACTGATGTGTCTTCACTGTGACAGCTCTTATATAACTGAGGGTGGGGCCACCCGGTGATGTGGGGGTAGAGATCGCACTGGACTGACTCGATCGGTCTCTGTTTGTAAATAGGAGGTCAAAGGGGCAGATAGGAAGGGTTTCTTTCCAAAGATTAGTGGCCGGATTTTTTGGGAGGATGAGAGGTAGACGAAAAATCCTGGACAGCCGCGCTCAAAAGTAATCTTCGATCTTTTTTCATTAAATGTGATCATAAAAATACATGCCACAGCATCGCAAAGCATGAAAACTGACGCGTGTCACACTGTAGTCAGTGCTTAATCATAGCTAAATATCACATGAATGAATCCCCTATATATACCAATATTCACTGAACATGTGTCCAGGAAGTTGATCAGTGGTAATCAATCTACAAACTCAAAAAAACTGTGACTGAAATGGAAGTGGGAACTTAAAACTGTGAAAAAAGTAGTGCCTAAAAAATTCCTTTGAATAATATAAGTGAATAAAAATAATAAATAAAAAAATGGTAAATGTGCACAAGATGCAAAAAATGCAAAAAATGCAAAAAATGCAAAAAGGAAGTGTAAAAATTGTGGAATAATATCGACCCAAAAAATGATGCATAGAGTGAGTGATGAAAAAAGTAAAAAAGTGAAAAAAAGGTGAAGCTCAGAAATGTGTGTGTGTATATCCGAATAAATAAATATCCTTAATAGATATCAAACATATAATATAATTATGTCATACTGACCAAACTCCAAAAAGTGGAGAGGTTAGAAAAGAAGAGGAGATACAAAAAAGATGTACAGATAACGTGTATTTGTATATGTAAAACAAAGAATAAATGTTGGATAATAGCCTAAACGCACATAAAATGGTGTATATAAATGTAAAAATACATGATCTCTCCATGTGCTTAGATCCAAAATATAAAAAATATATAAAAAAATATATTTAAAAAAACATCTTTCTTCGTGGACACATATACAACACTATAGACACAATAACATAAACAGATACAGATAAAATGCTAATAATATAATATATATTACAATAAGGACATGGCCAATGGCTGGAAATCAAGCATTTAGTACAAAAAAATGACATATAATGAAGTAGTTAGAACTGTTCATGCTGTCTCCAGTTTCATCCAGCTCCGCTGTAACTAATATTGTTGTATCTGACTGAATGAAGTGGTTGAAGTTATTTGTTTCAGTTTCATTCAACTCCGCTATATGACGGTAAAAACGAATGTTATTAAATCTGACTAAAACATAAATAGCCAAAGGTTATTTATTTATTTATTTATTTTTATCCCGTATTTTAAAATTATTTCATGAAGTTGTTTAGGTTGAATACATTTAACTAGACATGTTATCATAAATAACATACTTCTGACACATTTTTGGGATATTGATACTAGCTAACAATACGGGACAACCTTTGGCCATTTATGTTTCAGTCAGATTTTAGTAAGATCAGTCTTTACCGTTCTACATAGCAGAGCTGGATGAAACTGGAGACAGCATGAATGGCTCCAATCACTTCATTATATGCTATTTTTGTTGTGTTGAATGCTTGATTTCTAGCTATTCAGTTAGATACAGCAACATTTGTTGTTTTTGCAGTCTTGTATATAGTGGAGCTGGATGATATTGGACACAGCATGAACAATTTCAACTCCTTTTTTACATGCCATTCCTGTTGTGTTGAATGTCTTATTTCTAGCCATTGGCCATGCCCTTATTGTAATATATATTATATTATTAGCATTTTATCTGTATCTGTTTATGTTATTGTGTCTATAGCGTTGTACATGTGTCCACGAAGAAAGATGTTTTTTTTTAAATATTTTTTTTATATACTTTTTATATTTTGGATCTAAGCACATGGAGAGATCATGTATTTTTACATTTATATACACCTTTTATGTGCGTTTAGGCTATTATCCAACATTTATTCTTTGTTTTACATATACAAATACACGTTATCTGTACATCTTTTTTGTATCTCCTCTTCTTTTCTAACCTCTCCACTGTTTGGAGTTTGGTTAGTATGACATAATTATATTATATCTTTGATATCTATTAAGGATATTTATTTATTCGGATATACACACACACATTTTTGAGCTTCACCTTTTTTTTCACTTTTTTTCTTTTTTCATCACTCATTCTACGCATCATTTTTTGGGTCGATATTATTCCACATCAAAGAATTTTTTACACTTCCTTTTTACATTTTTTGCATCTTTTGCACATTTACCTTTTTTTTTATTTATTATTTTTATTCACTTATATTATTCAAAGGAATTTTTTAGGCACTACTTTTTTCACAGTTTTAAGTTCCCACTTCCATTTCAGTCACAGCTTTTTTGAGTTTGTAGATTGATTACCACTGATCAACATCCTGGACACATGTTCAGTGAATATTGGTATAAATAGGGGATTCATTCATGTGATATTTAGCTATGATTAAGCACTGACTACAGTGTGAAACGCGTCAGTATTCCTGCTTTGTGATGCTGTGGCATGTATTTTTATGATCATATTTAAATAAAGATCGAAGATTACTTTTGAGTGCGGCTGTCCAGGATTTCTTGTCTACCTCTCAGTTACCAGCATTGCCGGCACCTGTTACTTCCAGCATGGAGAAAATGTTTGTTCCTCACAGACCTCTTTCAGAGCGGTGATATTTTTCTCTCTGCTACTTTTTTGGGAGGATGTTGGGCCCTGTTGGGGGCCTGGGCTGCTACCTCAGGGTGCGGCCTGATGGTCACTTCCTGATGGTTGCGATTTGGCGGGCATCGTACTGATGATAGATTTATATCGGGGGACACTGTTATTTGTTTTTTTTTGTTTTTAAATAAAATTGTCATAAACTGTCTCTGTGTTTTTATTACTTTTTGACACTTTTTGTAAATAGGTAGGGGTACCATGTACCTCATTCTCATTCACATAGGGATGGGTGGGATCTGGGGGTCCCCTTCTTAAAGGGGGCTTCCAGAGTATGATAAGCCCTTTGCCCACAGACCCCGACAACCACAGCCCAGGGTTGTGGGGATGAGGCCCTTGTCCCCATCAACATGGGGATAGGGTGCTTCCCCCTGCCCCAAAGCACCCACCTCCCCATTTTGAGGGCATGTGGCCCTAGTATGGTTCAGAAGAGGAGGCGGCTAATTTAACCCCTTCCCGCCGAGCGTATGCAGATGTGCGTACTCGGCTTTCCAGGGTTATACCGGGATGATGCGCGCAGCTGCAGGCATCATCCCAGTACCGTTGTTTAGAGCGGGTGATCGGCTATCCGAGTATAACAGCTGATGCAGCTAAAAGCATGTTATGTTCGGCTGTTATACCGGAGGAGCGGGAGGGGACGTCCCCCCCTCCCGCCGCCTCCCGCCGCTCTTACCGGGCCTCCCGATCGAACGGGAATCGGCTGCCTCCCACGGCTGGGGGCAGGCTGGAATGAAGCCGCCCACAGCTCCAAGTGTAAACGCGGAAGCGACGTCATGACGTTGCTTCCCGTTTAATGACGTCACTTCCCGTTTACTCAGCTGCCAATGGCGCCGGTTTTAAAAAAATACACAGTATTCAGAATCACCATTTTTGGCGATCTGAATACTTTGAAGTGCAAAGGAGGGATCGGAGGTATTTTAGATCCCCGATCCCTCCATAAAGAGTACCTGTCACCACCTATTACTGTCACAAGGGATGTTTACATTCCTTGTGACAGCAATAAAAGTCATCAATTTTTTTTTTTTTTAAACACAATTTCTAAATATATAATTAAATAAAATAAATAAGAATAACATTTTTTTTTTAAAGCGCCCCCGTCCCCGCGAGCAGCAAAGAAAACGCATACGGAAGTCGCGTCCGCATATGTAAACGGTTTTCAAATCACACATGTGAGGTATCGCCGCGATCGTCAGAGCGAGAGCAATAATTCTAGCCCTAGACCTCCTGTGTAACTCTAACCTGGTAACCGTAAAAAAATTTAAAGCGTCGCCTATGGAAATTCTTAGGTACCGTAGTTTGTCACCATTCCACGAGTGCGTGCAATTATAAAGCGTGACATGTTTGGTATCTATTTACTCGGCGTAACATCATCTCTCACATTATACAAAAAAATTGGGGTAACTTTACTGTTTAGATTTTTTAAAATTCATGAAAGTGTCCCTTTTCCCAAAAATTTGAGTTTAAAACACCGCTGCACAAATACCGTGTGATATAAAATATTGCAACAATCTCCATTTTATTCTCTAGATTCTCTGCTAAAAATATATATAATGTTTGGGAGTTCTAAGTAATTTACTAGCAAAAAATACGGATTTTAACTTGCAAACACCAAATTTCAAAAATAGGCTTAGTCATGAAAGGGTTAAATATCATTTAATGCATTTATATGTGTAAAAGTGTGATTTTTTTTTTGCTACAGCATGTTTTATACATGCTACAGATGCCCCAATGATGGGGCACTTTTCCCTTTCACTACCACCAATAATGGGGCACTATTCCTCTCAAGGACACCAATAATGGGGCACTATTCTTCTCAAGGACACCAATAATGGGGCACTATTCCTCTCAAGGACACCAATGATGGGGCACTATTCCTCCCACTGACACCAACGATGGGGCATTGTTACCAACACCAGGACATGTTCTCTACTCTTACTGGCCATAGTCCGGCCCCTTTAAACTCTGAAGGATAATAAATTGGCCCTTTGTTTAGAAAGTTTGGAGATCCCTGCTGTGTACAACACACACATATATTAGATTTCTTAATTATGTTAGATCATTTAACTTGACCTTGCTGTATATGGAATGAAGGCATCAAAATATCCTTACAATGGCCATACCCAAGTAGAATTTCCTTTTGGAAATGTTCATTTTGAGAAAGTTCATTCGATTTTCTGTTAGTTAATAGGGTCAAATCAACAATGGATTTCGACCATAGGGATGTAAAAAATTGACCTAGCAGGATGGAAACGAATCGAATTTGAAAAGTATTCAAAAACAATTCGAATTTCATCTGAATTTTTTTTCGTCATTTCGGATTCGTTTAAATTCGTTACTATTGTAATTCAGAAATTCAGATACATCCGAATTTCCCGAAAAATTTAATGAAAAATGAAATAAAATTAAATTAAAATTCGTACGAATTTCAATTCGGAATGAAAAGAAACCGCACATGTCCAATTTTAACAGACAATGGGTTTTCTTCATTGGGGAAATTCCATTTGTTCAAAAATCAAATGAAACTTTGAAAAACTTTCAGACAACATTTTTTAAGTCTCTGATGGCATTATCGATTGTACCGATGAGATTTTTCATACAAGTGTTTGTCCTAAAGTCTACCAGGATATTATTATTGTTATTATTATACAGGATTTATATAGCGCCAACAGTTTGCGCAGCGCTTTACAATGTAGAGGGGGGACAGTATAGTTACAATGCAGTTCAATACAGTAGGAATAGGAGGGCCCTGCTCATGGAGCTTACAATCCAGAGGGAGGGGGAGGTGGTACAAAAGGTAATAGCTGCAGGGGATGGAGGCGACTCAGGTACAGTTCTTAGGTGGAGGTAGGGTAGACTTCCTTGAATAAGTGAGTTTTCAGGGATCCCCAGGGCATGGAGTTTACAATCCAGAGGGAGG
>JBBGZY010002584.1:0-42500 GCA_037952925.1 Lithobates clamitans | reverse complement strand
CTCATAATCTCCTATTGCTCAGGGGCCCCATAATCTTCTCCTATTGCCCGAGGGCCCCATGATCTTCCTCTATTGCCCAGGGGCCCCATAATCTCCTATTGCCCAGGGGCCCCATAATCTCCTATTGCCCGGGGGCCCCATGAGTTGTCAGTCCACCCCTGTATGAATCCTCAGAGTTCCCCTTCTACATATGAATCCTCAGAGTTCCCCTTCTACATACGAATACTCAGAGTCCCCCTTTTACATATGAATCCTCAGAGTCCCCCTTCTACATATGAATCATCAGAGTCCCCCTTCTACATATGAATCCTCAGAGTCCCCCTTTTACATATGAATCATCAGAGTCCCCCTTCTACATATGAATCCTCAGAGTTCCCCTTCTACATATGAATCCTCAGAGTCCCCCTTCTACATATGAATCCTCAGAGTTCCCCTTCTACATATGAATCCTCAGAATCCCCCTTCTACATCTGAATCTTCAGAGTCCCCCTTCTACATATGAATCCTCAGAGTCCCCCTTCTACATATTAATCTGCAGAGTTCCGCTTTTACATCCGAATCCTTAGAGTTCCCCTTCTACATATGAATCCTCAGAGTTCCCCCTTTTACATACAGTGGATATAAAAGATTATATGTGATCTTGTGCAAAATCTTGATGAATAAAAATAACAATGGTGACCAAAAATACCATATAAATCATCAAACAGTAATAGTGTGATACAAAAGGACAAGTGCAAGTGCTAAATGATCTTCAAACTAATAAAAAAGTGATAAAACACTCATAAGAGTGAAAAAATATGTATATGTATAAGTGTATATAATATATGATATATACTCTACAGCAGGGATATGCAATTAGCGGACCTCCAGCTGTTGCAAAACTACAAGTCCCATCATGCCTCTGTCTCTGGGTGTCATGCTTGTGGTTGTCAGAGTCTTGCTATGCCTTATGGGACTTGTAGTTCTGCAACAGCTGGAGGTCCGCTAATTGCATATCCCTGCTCTACAGTGTAAAATATATCAAACTATATATTAGACATTTCCATAGTGTAGAAAATGTTAATTGAAACCAGTCCCAAAATGCTCAAAAATGGTTAAATGTGCATAAAAGTGAAAAAAGTTGAATGTGCAAAAAGTTCAAAAAATAAAAACATTTTTAAAAAATAAAATAAAAATAATAGTGTAGACAGTTCATAAATCTTCACAATCGATTAAAGCAGAACATATCATGTTGACTGTAGATCAGATGGTAATAACATCCATTCAATGTGCCCTCAGAACTCTTACCTCATGGGCATAGATAAATGCCTTAATCCATCAAATGGATAATTGCCACGATTCCAGAGCCCCGGATCAATCAGAGAAGAAGATGACTACTCGGTGAAATAGGGGAAAATCACCTTCAACTCGATGTTCGGATCCACATAAAAAATAAATAAGTCTCTGATGCATTACCGAAAAAAAGCCAAGTTTATTAAAAAATTAAAAGATCTGCTTATAACAAAGCAGTTAAAGCCAAGCAAAACATACCAAATATGAAAAACGGCGTTCCATGCCACCTAATATGTCACTTCCGGTCCGCGATATCAACATCCGGCTCACGGTAGTAACTTCCGGTTACGTTAGTTACGTCCTTCCGTCCTACGCATTACGTCACACCCTCGTGACTTCCTCAGGTTCCTCTTTATATATGAATCCGCAGAGTTACACTTTTACATCTGAATCCTCAGTTTCCCTTCTACATCTGAATCCTAAGAGTTCCCCTTCTACATACGAATCCTCAGAGTTCCCCTTCTACATATGAATCCTCAGAGTTCCCCTTCTACATATGAATCCTCAGAGTCCCCCTTCTACATTTGAATCCTCAGAGTTCCCCCTTTTACATCTGAACTCGCAGAGTTCCCTTACACTGTAAGGCGGGACTCTGCAGACTCTGATGTAAGGGAGAACTCTGGGTACTCTAACATAAGGGATGGTCTGGGGGGACGGAGATGGAATGCGGCTTCTGGTGTAAAGAGGAACTCGGATGTAAGGGGTGCTCTGAGAACCCTGATTTACCTTAGTGTACTCACTCAGAGGCAAGAGAGAGAAGGGGGAGACTTCAGTCACAGACAGGGATGGATGGTGAGCTCACTCACCCCTTGGCAGTCAGCACCCCTCATCCAGATGTATCTGAGGCTGCTGGACTTCAAATTTCCGGCCCCAACTTCCCTTTTCTGAGGCACAGCGCCGGGGATTAGAGTGTGGGCAGACACAGAGTGGTAGGGGTGGGAGGAAGAGGAGCAGATCGAGCCCTCTCTCCTCTCCCATCTGTATTTATTTATTTATTAAAATGCTTAACCTACTCAGTCTTATCCGAAGGCCTCGATGCGCAAAAACAAAAGGACATTGACATTAAAAAACCTTCAGAGAACCAAAAAACCAGCATAGCAAAAACCTTGTACATAAAGTACGGTTTTCAATTTCTTTCGAAAATTCAAAAAGTCATTCTCAAGTCTCAGTTCCAGAGGCAAGGAGTTCCAAAATTCAGCTCCTTGTACTTCACTAGTTCTCCCTCCGCATGTTTTCTTTTTAAATTTTGGAATTTTCAGTATGGCCAATTTCGCCGATCTCAAGGATCGGGTAGGCACATACTTGACCAATTTTTCCTTCAGATACTCTGGGCCATATCCATGCAGAGCCTTATGGACAAGATATCCGGTTTTAAACAGAACCCGTTCTTTCACGGGCAGCCAATGCAGGGCTCTAAGGGATGGAGTGATGTGGTCACGGTGACCAACACCTGTCAGTAACCTTGCTGCGGCATTCTGAATCAACTGGAGCTTGTAGATGGTACAAGCAGCCAAACCCACGTATGTGGGGGGGGGGATTGTTAATGTTGGCTTTGGGCAGTGTGAAAGAGAGTGTAACAGACACTCTCAGCTTAGACAACTGCAGCCAGCAACCCTGCTGGGAGGCCAGAGTCCAGTCTGAATAATGTGTCCGGGTTTCAGGCAGTTTGAAACCCGGACACATGATTCCAAACCGAACTGTCCGGGTGAATCCCAGACAGGTGGCAACCCTCCTTCCAACATCTGCTGTAAGGGCAGACTTAAATGGATAAGTATTTGATGTTTTAAAGGGGCAGCGGGGATCAGTGGCTCCGACGAGGACACCTTAGAAATGAATGGCTGTGTGCAATGTACGCTGGTATAGGCCAGTAACAATTTACATCCCTGATTGAGTTGCAATGTAGCATCGAAAGAGGAACAAAGCTCCCTAAAGTAAAATGCATAATTCACAGCCCACTACATAAAAGTTGCACTAATGTGATATCATTTTAATCAGCAGACTTTATTGATCATAATTTAGGATCAGGGATGGCCCGTCCATTAACCACTTGCCGACCGCCTCCTGTAGATATACGTCGGCAGAATAGCACAGCTGTGCAAAGTAATGTACCCATACGTTACTTTGAATTTGCCGCCGTGCGCATGCGTGCGCATGCCGCGAACTCCGTGAGTCGGGTCTCGGGTCCTGCGTACTTGATTGCCGCAGGGATACCCGCGATCGCCTTATGGAGAGGACGAACAGGGAGAAGCTGATGTAAACAAGCATCTCCCCGTTCTGCCTAGTGACAAGTGTCACTGATCTCTGCTCCCTGTCATCAGGAGCAGAGATCAGTGACGTGTCAGCTAGCCCATCCCCCCTACAGTTAGAACACATCCCTAGCACTGACTTAACCCCTCCCCGCCCCCTAGTGGTTAACCCCTTCACTGCCAGTGTCATTTACACAGGAATCAGTGCATTTTTATAGCACTGATCACTGTATAAATGACAATGGTCCCAAAATAGTGTCAAAAATGTCCAACATGTCCGCCATAATGTCGCAATAAAAATCGTTGATCGCCGCCATTACTAGTAAAAAAAAAATTATTAATAAAAATGCCATAAAACTATCCCCTATTTTGTAAACGCTATAACTTTTGCGCAAAGCAATCAATAAACGCTTATTGTGATTTTTTTTACCAAAAATATGTAGAAAAATACGTATCGGCCTAAACTGAGGGAAAAAAAAGTTTTTTTATATATTTTTGGGGGATGTTTATTATAGCAAAATGTAAAAAATAATGCGTTTTTTTAAAAACTGTCGCAAAAAATAAAAATTGCAGAGGTGATCAAATACCGCCAAAAGAAAGCTCTATTTGTGGGGAAAAAAAGGATGTCGATTTTGTTTGGGAGCCACTTAGCACGACGGCGCAATTGTCAGTTAAAGCGACCCAGTGCCGAATCGCAAAAAAACGCACTGGTCAGGAAGGGGGTAAATCCTTCCGGGGCTGAAGTGGTTAAGGGCGCACGAGCGCCAGATGCATGAATTCCAATGGCAGGGTGTTTTTTTTTTAAAGCATCTTATTAGAGCCAGAGGCTCTAATAGGCTTCAAAAAAAGGGTGGGCTCGGGTCGCAGAGAATGCGAAAACCAGAAAGAACAAAAATCCGAAAATATAAAAATCCAAAAGAACCAAAAACAATTCAACCTACAAGTTTAACTAATCGATTACATTTGGATAATTTCTTTTTTCAGATTTTTTTATTATAATTAAATTATTAACTATTATTATAGTTTTTATTATTATCATTTATTATTATAAACTTTTCAATTATAGGAAAAATAGCTGAAGTCAGTAAATCTTCTATTCAGGTCTCTGGGCCATAGCAGCTAATAGATGGGATAGATTAGATTTACATTTTATTGGAATTTCCTTTCAAATTTGGCTAAAGTAAGTTGTTAGTCAACATAATGAATACAAATGCATCCGAAGATATGAATTATCCGAAGTAACGAATGCCGCATCTAAGCGAAGGGAACGGACCAAATGCGAATGCATCCAGAATTACAAACTATCCGAAGTAACGAATGCCGCATCTAAACAAATGGAACGTAACAAATACAAATGCATCCGAAGCTACGAATGATCCGAAGCAACGAATGCCAATCATAACGAATGATCCAATAAATGAAAAAACAAAACAAAAACGAATTAAACGAAAACGAAACAAATTTCTTGGTAGTGCACATTTCTATTTGATAGCACCGTGACCTACTTATATACATAAGAAATTGAAGCAAAAAAAAAAAACCATAAGAAACAATTTTAAACTTATTTTTGTTAATTTTTATTTATTTTTTTGCTTTAATCAAGTAACCCTATTATCAAACTATTTACTACAAAACATTCACTATCCAACACTTCAGACCCTTTTCTGTTCAAAATGATGCAAATTTTGGGGTCTTGCAATATATTTTTTAAAGTTAGGGCCTTTGTTGTCATAGTGTGAGAAAAAAGTTTTGTAAATAAAATCAAATCTATCCCAAATTGTTTTTACCCCATATGTTTCCCCCAGACAAATGTATTGTTTGATTCCAGAAAAATTAAAACTTTTATTTTAGAAAAAAACACCGTGCCTTGCCCTTACTTTTTTTTATGTGGTCAAAATCAACAGAATTTTTTTTTATAATTTTCACCATTTTACCCATTTCTAAAATAAATAAATAAATAAACAATAAAGTGTGTCATTTAGGCTCCATGCACACTGGGCTTAAAAAAAACGCCAGTTCCCTTGGCAGAGAAAACACTCATATGGAGCGTTTTTCTGTACAAAGTTTAGACGAGTTTAGGAGAGTTTTGCATTTTTTTTCTACCAGTGAGCTCCAATCAGAAATGCAAACCAGAAGGTTTTTTTTTTTTTTACCTGTCTCTAAACGCTGAGCTCAAAATATGCCTCTAATCACCCTAATGTGCATGGACACAATGGGGGTTATTTACTAAAGGCAAATCAACTTTGCACTGCAAGTGCACTTGAAAGTGCAGTCGCTGTAGATCCGAGGGGGACATGCAAGGAAAATACAAAAACAGCATTTTATCTTGCACGTGATTGGATGATAAAATCAGCAGAGCTTCCCCTCTTTTCAGATCTACCCCTTATGCCCTGTACACACGGTCGGACTTTCCGACGGAAAATGTGCGATCGGAGCTTGTTGTCGGAAATTGCGACCGTGTGTGGGCTCCATCGGACTTCTTCCATCGGAATTTCTGACACACAAAGTTTGAGAGTTGGATCTAAAATTTTCCAACAACGAAATCCGTTCGCGTTAATTCCGATCGTGTGTGGACAATTCCGATGCACAAGGTTCCACGCATGCTCGGAATCAAGCAGAAGAGCCTCACTGGCTATTGAACTTCATTTTTTTCGGCTCATTGTACGTGTTTTACGTCACCACGTTCTTGACGTTTGGAATTTCCGACCAACTTTGTGTGACCGTGTGTATGCAAGACAAGTTTGAGCCAACGTCCGTCTGAAAAAATCCTATGGATTTTGTTGTCGGAATGTCAGATCAATGTCCGACCGTGTGTACAGGGCATAAGATTTACAGCGACGGCACTTCCAAGTGCACCTGCAGTGCAAAGTGTATTTACCTTTCGTAAATTACCCCCCATAGGATAACATTGAGCTGCTTCTACAGGCAGAACACAAAACTCCTGTAGAAGCAGCGGACCACTTAAGGACCGGCCACTGTATATACACGTCATCATTTTGAAGATGGATATCTCGGTAACGGCAGCTGCTGTCACAACCGAGGTATCCATCTTTAGGGCCGGCGATTCTGTACACGATAACGGTGGTCTCTGCGGCGGGTTCGCCACGAGATCACTGTTATCGGCGGCGGGAGAGGTGACACCCCCCCTCCCGCCGCTCTCCGGCGCCCTCCGCCGCTTACCGGAGCAGTCGGTAGTGGCGGAGGCGATCGGGTCCTTTCTGTTCCTCAGTATAGAGACGAGTGAGGCTAAGATGGCGCCTACTCATCTCTATACCATAGGACGGCCGGAGCGACGTCATTACGTCGGCTCCGCCCACTTCTCTTAAAGGCACAATTTTTTTTTGTGTCATTTTTTTAAACGACTTTTTTTTTTTTTTTTGCATTTTAGTCTAAATATGAGATCTGAGGACTTTTTGACCCCAGATCTCATATTTACGAGTACCTGTCATGCTTTTTTCTATTACAAGGGATGTTTACATTCCTTGTAATAGGAATAAAAGTGATCCAATTTTTTTTAAAAAACAGTGAAAAAATAAATAAAATAAAGTAAAATAAATAATTAAAAAAAAAATAAAAATTTTTAAAGCACCCTGTCCCGACGAGCGCGCGCACAGAAGCGAACGCATACGTGAGTAGCGCCCGCATGTGCAAACGATGGTCAAACCACACATGTGAGGTATCACCACGACCGGTAGAGCGAGAGCAATAATTCTAGCCCTAGACCTCCTCTGTAACGCAAAACATGCAACCTGTAGAATTTTTTAAACGTCACCTATGGAGATTTTTAAGGGTAAAAGTTTGACGCTATTCCACGAGCGGGCGTAATTTTTAAGCGTGACATGTTGGGTATCAATTTACTTGGCGTAACATTATATTTCACATCATGAAAAAAAATTGGGCTAACTTTACTGTTGTCTTATTTTTTTATTCAAAAAAGTGAATTTTTTCCAAAAAAAGTGCGCTTATAAGACCGCTGCGCAAACGGTGCAAAAAAAAGTATTGCAATGACAGCCATTTTTTTCTCTAGGGTGTTAGAAGAAAAACAATATATAATGTTTGGGTGTTCTAAGTCATTTTCTAGCAAAAAAAACTGTTTTAAACATGTAAACACCTAAAATCCAAAACGAGGCTGGTCCTTAAGTGGTTAAGCCTTAAAGTCATACTGTGAGAAAAAAAGCTTCATACAAAAAATCTAATATGTATCTTTATCTCTACACCATATGTTTTCCCCATAACTTAGAAAAACTCTCAAATTTCAGAATTTTCACAATATTTTCTCATTTCTAAAAACAATTAAGGTATTTCAGTTAAAGTCATAGTGTGAGAAAAAAGCTTCATAAATAAAATGTAGTATATACACGATTGTTTCTACCCAAAATGTTTCCCCTATAACTTGGAAAAAACTGTTAATTTTCATAATGTTTTATTCCAGACAAATTAAAAAAAAATATTTCATAAAAAAACACTGTGCCCTGTCATTTATATTTTTTATGTGCTCAATATCCACAAAACTTTTTTTCATAATTTTCACCATTTTCTCATATACAAAACCTGAAAAAAGCCCCGGGACTCATGGGGGTGTACAACATTTGATTAGTTTTGGGTTTTTTTTTTTTTACATTAGGCTTTACTATCTGAATACAAATAACTGGGAGGAGACTTTATTGTTTAGTGTGATCCCACCCAGACAATGTAGAGGTGGTCTGCCTTATATAATGACCCCCATCACCATCTGCCCCCCACCCTCCATCCTGGACTCACAGCTTCCAATCAAGATGAAGGCCGTTCTTCTCATCACTTTGTGCTGCATCTCTCACATTTTATGTTGGCCAGGTAATTCTACTTCTTATATCTATTCTGGGGTGATTTGTTACAATGTAGCAATTTAAATGGTGAATATGTATTCTTTATTTTATTCTATTCTTTATTCCCTATTTATTTTATTCTTACTTGTATGTGTCTTTTTTTTATTTCTTTCTCTTTTTATTTATTTCTCTCTATATACATACTTATTACAATATAATAATAATACAATTGCTCCTCACTCTCCTACATATGATTGTGGGGATTTATAATACATTGAAGTTACTATAAGCATCTCCATGAGTCTCCGGGACCCCATAAAATCCCATGATCTGGATCCTGTGTAGATTACATTTTATTCATTTATAGCAAACCCAGCAATCATGGGAAATAACGGGCCATTTTGTTTATTTTTTCTCAGCAGATTCTTTATTTAAATGAGCATACACACTTTTGCTATTTTTGTTTATTACAGTATAACTAAAGACAAAACTTTTTTTTTTTTCTTTTGGATAGAGAGGGATTAGAACCCTTGCCAGATTTTTATTGCTGTCTGTGTCTATATTAGGGAGATTCGCTCTCTCTATTTGTCTTGTTTGCCGTTATCACCAAGAGTGAAAGAAAATTGTTTCTTGTGTGGATATGTGGTTAGGTGACTCCATCCTTAAGATTTCTTAAACAGTTTATAATTTAAAGGGTTAGTTCACCTTTAATAGGCATTAAAAAAAAAATTCCCTCATGTATCCCCCCCCCCCCCTTCATCACATAATATACAATTCCTCTACTGCTCAAATAGTTGCTCCTGTCCCCCTCAATACATGTGGGCTTTCTTTCCAAAATCTCCTTAGTAGCTGACCTTCCCCCATCTTCCCCTAATGGCAGGATGGGCCGGACCTTAGAAGTGCGCCCCCCAGTGGGCAGCGTGTTCTCTCTGTTGATCTCAGCAGCAGAGCTAAACCAGTGTTTCTCAACTCCAGCCCTCAAGGCGCCCCAACAGGTCATGTTTTCAGGCTCTCCATTATTTTGCACAGGTGATTTGATCAGTTTCACTGCCTTAGTAATTACCACAGCTGTCTCATCTGAGGGAAATCCTGAAAACATGACCTGTTGGGGCGCCTTGAGGGCTGGAGTTGAGAAACGCTGAGCTAAGCCATCGGGGGGGAATACACTGCAAATGCAGGTTTGAACAAATGGGGGATCAACTACTAAGGAGTTTTTCAGACAGGCTGCACATTGCCCACATGTAAGCAGGGGGATGGGAGCAACTTTTTGAACAGTCAAGCAGTGGTATGTAATATACAAGAGGGATGTTTTTGGAAAATGGCCTTTCTAGGTAAACTAACCCTTTAAAATGAAAATGCCCCCAAAAGTAATCAACTGATTTTAAAGTTTATATTAAAAAAAATAAATAACTTTGCAAAGAGTGGGTAAGGCTTTTTCAAGTTTTTTATTACTCCCTGTGTGCCTGCAGGGAAAATGCACCCCCTATTTTTCCTTTGACTATAGTCATCAAGACGCAATGGGGTTGATTTACTAAAGGCAATTAGACTGTGCACTTTAACAAGTGCAGTTGCTCCAGAGGTTAGTAAATGAGGCAAAGATTCACTTTGCAAAGAATACCCAATCACATGCAAGGAAAACTTAAAAAATTGCATTTTTGCTTGCACATGATTGGATGATGGAAGTCAGCAGAACTTCACCTCATTTACTAAGCTCTGGAGCAACTGCTCTTGCAGAGTGCAACTGTACTTTGCAAAGTGCACAGTCTATTTGCCTTTTGTAAATCAACACCATAGTCTTATTCCCTAGAATTGTTGCATTGGGGGTTATTTACTAAAGGGAAATCCACTTTGCACTACAAGTGCAAATTGCACTTTTGGAAGTAAAGTTGCTGTAGATCTGAGGGGGACATGCAAGGAAAGTAAAAAAAACAGCATTTTAGCTTGCACATGATTGGATAAGAAAAATCAGCAGAGCTTCCCTTCATTTTAGATCTACCCCTCAGATTTACAGCGACTGCACTTCCAAGTGCACTTTCAGTGCAATTTCAAGTGCACTTTGCACTTGTAGTTTGCACTTGTAGTGCAAAGTGGATTTGCCTTTCGTAAATAACCCCCATTGCATCTTTTGTTACAAAGAAGTCTGTATTTTTTAAAGGATTGCATAAGAAATGCATACGATTTTGTATGAAAAGATACCATGTAACAATTCTAGAGACCATTATAACCACTGGTTACATTTATTTGATCATTGCCTCTAGCATTGTCTAGAACTGTTACATTGTATCTCTAGTTACAATGATGTATGCTCCTATGCTCCTCTGCTAAAAATAGGGACCATACAAGGAGCATGAAGTCTCGAATGCATTTCACAGAGACTAGCGCTTACTCATAGAGCAAACTGAATTTACCCCGTAATGGTCTGACTGCACTAAAGTCAGCTCGGTTTCTATAGAATTACTACACTTAGCACCATTCTCCATGTACTCTTCATTGTGTAAAGCCTGTATGTGTTTCTCTAGCAACCAAGTTTTATTTCAGTGGAAGTTATAGAAAAAATTTATTTTTTTTATTATTTTTTTATTTGTTCAACTCTATATTCTTAGTATGCTTAGCTCAACCAGCAACATGAATCTGATGTCCAGTCTTCTGTTCTGTTATCCTAATATTCTGTCCTTATCTTTCAGCATCTCGCATGGTGCGTTCCATCATATGCGTTGGTGATGACTGCTATGTAACAAATCCTGGTAAGTTACACAAAATCATGTATGTCCAGAACTCTTGCTAGCAGAGGAACTCCACCCTAGGTATCCTGTATAAAATGTTAAATCCCCATAAATAGTCACAGTTTGAAAATATAAAAAAAGTACTTAGTAGTCCCTTGAATCCACCCTTGTCTTCCTGCAAGTGAAGATCTCATTGGTCCGCTCTGCTCCTAGCACTGCCACCTTGAAGGGAGATCCAGCACAAGTGTAGATGCTCTGCGGGTCTCTGCCAGTGCTCGATCCCCCCACACATACACAGACATGCCCTGTGGCTGTGCCAGCTTTATGGCAGAGGACCTCGGCATGTCTACACATGAGTGGCTGGAAACATCATCCTTGTCTAGATGGAGATTAAGGAAGTGAATATGTAATAAAAGAAAAAAAAAAAGATTTACAGCTTAAATTATCTTCTACAATTGTATGAAAAGGTGGGGGACGAAGGCAGGTGAGAGCATGCTGTGCAAATGGATGAAGGTCCAATTTAAGTTGGCCCGATTTTCTTCAAGTGATCATGACACTAAGTACATACTATCAGTTTTTTCGTTCAACCCCCACGAGCTTGAGAGAAGCTTGCTGTACTAACTATGTGATGATAGTACATCAATGTCCCCACTGAGCTATTGTGTTCTGATCGGAGGACTACTCCCCCACCACAACACATCGGTCAGTGCTCACAGCCATTGGCTGAGAGCGCTGATCGAGTGCAGATCCGCAGATTTTTTTCGGCCATGCCCCATCGACAGAAGCTGGACATTTGGCCGGCTTCTGTTAGACAGACTGCTGTACACATGGGCTGTATGTCGGGCGGTTTCTGTTGAACCGGCCAATACTGACCGATATTCGACCTGTGTATATGGGGCTTTATTCAATACCAGAATAAGTTCCTCCTTCTGTAAAGAAGATGACTGCAGCATCTTTCAGTTTTATTAATGAACATGAAATCATGTGTAGCAAGAAAATTCCTCCCAAATTAATAACTGTTTTCTTTTCCACTATAAGGTTTCATTAATGAACTTATCAAAGAACATGGTTCCAGAGATGAAATTGGACAGACTGGAAAGGACCAAGGAATGGAGGGTTCTGGAGATAACACAGTTTTTATTGGAAAAGACCAAAGAGAAGAGGGTTCTGGAGATAATATAGGACTGTTTGGAAAGGACCAAAGAGTGGAGGGTTCTGGAGACAACACAGGACTGTTTGGAAAGGACCAAAGAGTGGAGGGTTCTGGAGACAATACAGGACTGTTTGGAAAGGACCAGGGAGTGGAGGGTTCTGGAGATAACACAGGACTGTTTGGAAAGGACCAAGGAGTGGAGGGTTCTGGAGATAACACAGGACTGTTTGGAAAGGACCAAGGAGTGGAGGGTTCTGGAGATAACACAGGTCTGTTTGGAAAGGACCAAGGTTAAGAGGGTTCTGGAGATAATACCAGAACTGTTTGAAAAGAACCAAGGGGTGGAGGGTTCTGGAGATAACACGGGTCTGTTTGGAAAGCACCAAGGAGAAAATGGTTCTGGAGATATAGTGGTACTTACTGAATAAGACTAAAGCAGAATATACATAGGTTTTACAGATAGTCCTGGGAAATGAGAATAAAAGATCTTAGCGAAATCTATATCCTATATGTAGGGTGCCAAATATTCCAGTTCCATTTCCTGTGTAAAAAATTTGTTACAAACTAAAACTGTAAGTTTGTGTTTTTATCAGTGTTGTTTTTTTATTTTGTTCATGAATTTATTAAATCCTTTCATTTTTCTAAATAAAAAAACACTTTTTTATTCTATCAGCTGGTGTTATTTGCTTTACAAGTCAGTCAGTCTATAATGTTGTGTTTATTGATGTCATCACATACAAAAACAAGGTTACTCTTCATTTACATGTAAATTATAAGAAAATACACAGTTGAAATACTTTTTTGTGAACTTTTTTAACTTACAAAACAAATTTGGAGCTCAAAGTGAGAATCTTTCCTTTAAAAAAAATGACCTCACATATTTTTTTAGCTGCCAGAAGACTGATCCCTCTACATTGGAAGTTGTCTGTTGTCCTCTCTCAGTAGAGATGAGCCCGATGTTCAAGTCAAACATCGGGTGTTCGCCTGTTCGCCGAACAGCGAACAATATGCGGTGTTCGCGGCAAATTCGAAAGCTGTGGGAACACCGTTAAAGTCTATGGGACACTAACAGGAAAAATCAAAAGTGCTCTTTTTAAAGGCTTATATGCAAGTTATTGTCATAAAAAGTGTTTGGGGACCTGTATCACTGGAATTTTTTTTTTTTCTTTAAATGGCCGTTTTTTTGGGGAGCAGTGATTTTTTTAATGCTTAAAGTGAAACAATAACAATTAAATATTCCTTTAAATATCGTGCCTGGGGGGTGTCTATAGTATGCCTGTAAAGTGGCACATTTTTCCCGTGTTTAGAACAGTACCACAGCAAAAATACATTTTTAAAGGAAAAATTTAATACTGATCGCAGCTGTAATGAATTGTCTGGTCTCGGCAATATAGATAAAACTCATTGAAAAAAAGAGCATGGGATCCCCCCAGTCCATTATCAGGCCCTTTGGGTCTGGTATGAATATTAAAGGGAACCCCGAACCAAAATTTTTTTTAAAAGCTGCGTGGGGGTCCCCATAAAATCCCTACCAGGCCCTTTAGGTCTGATATGGAAATTAAGGGGAACCCTGTGCCAAATTTAAAAAAAAAATGGCATGGGGTCCCCTCCAAAATCCATACCAGACCCTTGAGGTCTGATATGGATTTTAAGAGGAACCCTGCGCCAAAATTTAAAAAAATGTTATAGGGGTCCCCCCCAAAATCCATACCAGACCCTTATCCGAGCCTGGTCTGGCAGGCCACAGGAAAGGAGGGGGGATGAGAGAGCGCCCCCCTCCCGAACTGTACCAGGCCACATGCCCTCAACATTGGGAGGATGTCCCCATGTTGATGGGGACAAGGGCCTCATCCCCACAACCCTTGCCCGGTGGTTTGGGGGTCTGTGGGCGGGGGACTTATTGGAATCTGGAAGCCCCCTTTAACCCCCAGACCCCGGCCTCCCCCCTGTGTGAATTGGGTTTTTTTGACAAAAAAAGTGTCAAAATGGTAAAAAAAGACAAGAGACAGCTAGCAAGTCCTTTATTAAAAAATAAAAAAATAAAAATGTCCCACGATGTAAATTCACGCCACCCGACAGACCCAAAAAGAAAAAAAAAAGCCGCAACCGATCCGCCTCAATGGGAGACTCCCACCAACTGATGTGGCTTCGCTGTGACAGCTCTTATATAACTGAGGATGGGGCCACCCGGTGATGTAACCGGGTGACCCGGCCCCCCTCTGACACCACGGGGGCTTCCCCATGACTTTCCTGTGGCATCAGAGGGGGGGGTCACCCGTTTATATCACCGGGTGGCCCCTCCCCCCGCTGACACCACAGGGAAGCCATGGGGAAGTCCCCGTTGCGTCAGAGGGGACGGGGTCACCCGGTTAAAGAGTTCTGGGGGTCCCCTTGTTAAAGGGGGCTTCCACATTCCCATAACCCCCCACAGACCCCCACAACCACCGGGCAAGGGTGGTGGGGATGAGGCCCTTGTCTCCATCAACATGGGGGCAAGGTGCTTTGGGGGGCTACCCCAAAGCACCCTCCTCATGTTGAGGGCATGTGACCTGGTACAGTTCAGGAGGTTGCGTGCTCAGATTAGGGTCTGGTATGGATTTTGGGGGGGACCCCCACACAATTTTCTTTTAATTTTGGTTCGGGGTTCCCCTTAATATTCATACCAGAACCAAAGGGCCTGGTAATGGACTGGGGGGAATCCCATGCTCTTTTTTTCAATGAGTTTTATCTATATTTCCGAGACCCAGCAATTTATTACAGCCGCGATCAGTTTTAAATGACAATTTTTCCTTTAGAAATGTCATTTTGCTATGGTACTGTTCTAAACACGGGAAAAATGCGCCACTTTACAGGCATACTATAGACATCCCAGGTATGATATTTAAAGGAATATTTCATTTTTATTGTTTCACTTTAAGCATTAAAAAAATCACTGCTCCTGAAAAAACGTCCGTTTTTAAAAAATTTTTTTGCATTGATACATGTCCCCTGGGGCTGGACCCGGGTCCCCAAACACTTTTTATGACAATAACTTGCATATAAGCCTTTAAAATGAGCACTTTTGATTATTCATGTTCGTGTCCCATAGACTTTAACAGTGTTCGTGTGTTCTGCCAAATTTTTTGCCTGTCGCCTGTTCTGCTGCAAACCGAACCGGAGGGTGTTCGGCTCATCCCTATCTCTAAGGTATGTCTATTGGATACCATTATGGAGACTAGAAGGATGGAACATTGAACAGGCAGGGTGTGGGATAGATCGGATGGGTTCCTACAAGTGTGGGCTTTGTGTCAGAGTATTATTCACCCCCATTTCCTACTGATGTAAGCCAAATGTAGAATATATTTTTATATACACTTTCATGACTCGGTTTGATATCCATATGGGGTCCATTAATAAAAACAATGTCTCAGGTATTTGCAGTTTTCTCAAACAATCCCCGTAATTTGCCTATTTGTCTGGTTGAGGAAACATATATTATAAACGTAGATGAAGATTTCCTCCACATTCTCATTATGGCATCATCACTAATTTAGAACAATTTACATCCACAATCTCTCACTAAATCATATCTGGGTCACATATACAAATAGATAATGGGACTTAAAATGTGCTTCAACATGAATACAGCTTTATTACAACGATTAAAAGCATCAAAAATTTTCACCAACATACAGTACTATATCATAACCATTCTACATATGATGAACACGAATGATGACGGATGAACATGAATATAGTAGTAGGTTGGACTAGTAGAACGACGCGTTTCACAAATCTTGTTGCTTCCTCAGGATCCATGCCAGTAATTCCGAAAACAACAATATGGCTGTGAGAACAATATTCATAACCCGTATATTAACCACTTCCTGACCTCCCTATACAGTGGCGGCTGGTGCTCAAATTTCTTGGAGGGGGGGTGGCCCGCGGCCCCCACCCAGTCATCTATCTGACCACCACCAAACCCCTTCCCCATAGTCACTCAATCGATTGCCTGTAACATGCTCACTCGCATGTTGCCCGCCAGCCCCACACTTACCTTCATCCCTGCGTCTCTCTCCCCGGGTCCCAGCCCCGAGTCGCAGTGGTCTCCTCCCAGCCAATCAGGAGTCCTAGAATCCAGCCAATCGTGTCCTAGGACTCTCAGCCAATCAGGTCTCAGGACCAGCTTCCTGATTGGCCGTGAGGAGAAACAGGAAGACATTAGTGAATATTAATTTGCTAATGTCACACAACTAATTGGGCTCCGGGCACAGTGCTCTGCGCCCGGAGCCCACCCTTTTTTTAAGCTAATTAGAGCCCCGGGCTCTAATCATGTGCTTCCAAAAAAACAAAAACAGTTGAAATCAATGCGTCCGGCGCCCTGCATGTAGATTAGCAGCCAGGTGCATGGACTGGGGGGGTGGCGCCCGTGCGCCCTGCATAAGTGGCCGTCACTGGCCCTATAGCAGATTCACTGCTACAGGGCGGCCGTTCTGTGCAGAATGACTATCAATGGGGATGTGCTTGATTTTGCAAAGCGGGGAATAAAACCCAGCACATCGTTTGTGAAAGCAGCACACTGTGTACAGATAAAAACTGGTTAGGCACACATTTAACTCTTTGATCGCCCTAGATGTTTAACCCCTTTCCCTGCCAGTGTCATTAGTACAGTGACAGTGCATATTTTTAGCACTGATCAATGTGTTAGTGTTGACTATATGATAAAAGTGTGGCACTGTAGATCAGGGACCCCCAAAGGGGGGTAGCTTCAACAGGAGCTGAGGTGGTGTGAGTGGCCTGCTGTCTAGCTAGAAAATCATCCAGGGGAGACAGATTTCAAGAAATTGAAGTAGTCAGAGTGACCATAAGTGCTGAGACCATCAATGAAGGTATATATATATATTTATAGTATGACACGTGCAAGGTGCAATAATGACGTCGGATGATCTTGATGACTGCGCAAGCTCCATATGTCTTGTAAAGCCGGCAAAATATGTATTGAAATTTGGCCGGTTCAGCAGGGACTGGAGAATCTCAGTCCATTGTACACAAGTCGATCAACTGACTGTGTTGATGGGGGGTATCAAACAATTTTCTAAAACTGCACAATGTATGGCCTGCCTAAGTGAAGACAAGTTTGCTTTTTGGGGGTAGAGATCACACTGGACTGACTCGATCGGTCTCTGTTTGTAGATAGGAGGTCAAAGGGGCAGATAGGAAGGGTTTCTTTCCAAAGATTAGTGGCCGGCTTTTTTGGGAGGATGAGAGGTAGACGAGAAATCCTGGACAGCCGCACTCAAAAGTAATCTTCGATCTTTATTTAAATGTGATCATAAAAATACATGCCACAGCATCACAAAGCAGGAAATCTGACGCGTTTCACACTGTAGTCAGTGCTTAATCATAGCTAAAAATCACATGAATGAATCCCCTATATATACCAATATTCATTGAACATGTGTCCAGGAAGTTGATCAGTGGTAATCAATCTACAAACTCAAAAAAGCTGTGACTGAAATGGAAGTGGGAACTTAAAACTGTGAAAAAAGTAGTGCCTAAAAAATTCCTTTCAATAATATAAGTGAATAAAAATAATAAAAAAAGGTAAATGTGCAAAAAATGCAAAAAGAAAGTGTAAAAAATTCTTTGATGTGGAATAATATCGACCCAAAAAATGATGCGTAGAATGAGTGATGAAAAAAAGTGAAAAAAGTGAAAAAAAGGTGAAGCTCAGAAATGTGTGTGTGTATATCCGAATAAATAAATATCCTTAATAGATATCAAACATATAATATAATTATGTCATACTGACCAAACTCCAAAAAGTGGAGAGGTTAGAAAAGAAGAGGAGATACAAAAAAGATGTACAGATAACGTGTATTTGTATATGTAAAACAAAGAATAAATGTTGGATAATAGCCTAAACGCACATAAAAGGTGTATATAAATGTAAAAATACATGATCTCTCCATGTGCTTAGATCCAAAATATAAAAAATATATAAAAAAAAAAATCTTTCTTTGTGGACACATATACAACGCTATAGACACAATAACATAAACAGATACAGATAAAATGCTAATAATATAATATATATTACAGTAAGGACATGGCCAATGGCTAGAAATCAAGCATTTAGTACAAAAAAATGACATATAATGAAGTAGTTAGAACTGTTCATGCTGTCTCCAGTTTCATCCAGCTCCGCTGTAACTAATATTGTTGTATCTGACTGAATGGCCAGAAATCAAGCATTCAAACACAACAAAAGATGGCATATAATGAAGTGGTTGAAGTTATTTGTTCCAGTTTCATTCAACTCCGCTATATAAGACGGTAAAAACGAATGTTATTAAATCTGACTAAAACATAAATAGCCAAAGGTTATCCTGTATTTTAAAATTATTTCATGAAGTTGTTTAGGTTGAATACATTTAACTAGACATGTTATCATATATAACATACTTCTGACACATTTTTGGGATATTGATAGTAGCTAACAATACGGGACAACCTTTGGCCATTTATGTTTCGGTCAGATTTTAGTAAGATCACTCTTTACCGTTCTACATAGCAGAGCTGGATGGAACTGGAGACAGCATGAACAGCTCCAATCACTTCATTATATGCTATTTTTGTTGTGTTGAATGCTTGATTTCTAGTCATTCAGTTAGATACAGCAACATTTGTTGTTTTTACCGTCCTGTATATAGCGGAGCTGGATGATATTGGACACAGCATGAACAATTTCAACACTTTTTTACATGCCATTCCTATTGTGTTGAATGTCTTATTTCTAGCCATTGGCCATGCCCTTATTGTAATATATATTATATTATTAGCATTTTATCTGTATCTGTTTATGTTATTGTGTCTATAGCGTTGTATATGTGTCCACGAAGAAAGATGTTTTTTTTTTTGTTTTTTTTTTTATATATTTTTTATATTTTGGATCTAAGCACATGGAGAGATCATGTATTTTTACATTTATATACACCATTTTATGTGCATTTAGACTATTATCCAACATTTATTCTTTGTTTTACATATACACATACACGTTATCTGTACATCTTTTTTGTATCTCCTCTTCTTTTCTAACCTCTCCACTTTTTGGAGTTTGGTCAGTATGACATAATTATATTATATGTTTGATATCTATTAAGGATATTTATTTATTCGGATATACACACACACATTTTTGAGCTTCACCTTTTTTTTTTCACTTTTTTTCTTTTTTCATCACTCATTCTACGCATCATTTTTTAGGTCGATATTATTCCACATCAAAGAATTTTTTACACTTCCTTTTTGCATTTTTTGCATCTTTTGCACATTTACCTTTTTTTTATGTATTATTTTTATTCACTTATATTATTCAAAGGAATTTTTTAGGCACTACTTTTTTCACAGTTTTAAGTTCCCACTTCCATTTCAGTCACAGCTTTTTTGAGTTTGTAGATTGATTACCACTAATCAACTTCCTGGACACATGTTCAATGACTATTGGTATATATAGGGAATTCATTCATGTGATAATTAGCTATGATTAGGCACTGACTACAGTGTGAAACGCGTCAGTTTCCTGCTTTGTGATGCTGTGGCATGTATTTTTATGATTACATTTAAATAAAGATCAAAGATTACTTTTGAGTGCGGCTGTCCAGGATTTCTCGTCTACCTCTCAGTTACCAGCATTGCCGGCACCTGTTACTTCCAGCATGGAGAAAATGTTTGTTCCTCACAGACCTCTTTCAGAGCGGTGATATTTTTCTCTCTGCTACTTTTTTGGGAGGATGTTGGACCCTGTTGGGGACCTGGGCTGCTACCTCAGGGTGCTGCCTGATGGTCGCTTCCTGATGGTCGCTATGTGGCGGGCATCGTACTGATGATGGATTTACATCGGGGGACACTGTTATTTGTTTTATTTTTTTTTAAATAAAATTATCATAAACTGTCTCTGTGTTTTTATTACTTTTTGACACTTTTTGTAAATGGGTAGGGGTACCATGTACCTCATCCTCATTCACATGGGGGGGTGGGATCTGGGGGTCCCCTTCTTAAAGGGGGCTTCCAGAGTATGATAAGCCCTTTGCCCGCAGACCCCAACAACCACAGCCCAGGGTTGTGGGGATGAGGCCCTTGTCCCCATCAACATGGGGATAGGGTGCTTCCCCCTGCCCCAAAGCACCCACCTCCCCATTTTGAGGGCATGTGGCCTAGTATGGTTCAGAAGGGGAGGCGGCTAATTTAAATATCATTTAATGCATTTATTTCTGTAAAAGTGTGATTTTTTTGCTACAGCATGTTTTATACACGCTACAGATGCCCCAATGATGGGGCACTTTTCCTTTCACTGCCACCAATAATGGGGCACTATTCCTCTCAAGGACACCAAGGATGGGGCACTATTCCTCCCACTGACACCAACGATGGGGCATTGTTACCAACACCAGGACATGTTCTACTCTTACTGGCCATAGTCCGGCCCCTCTAAACTGTGAAGGATAATAAATCCTTTAGAAAATTTGGAGATCCCTGCTGTGTATGACACACACATATATTAGATTTCTTAATTATGTTAGATCATTTAACTTGACCTTGCTGTATATGGAATGAAGGCATCAAAATATCCTTACAATGGCCATACCCAAGTAGAATTTCCTTTTGAAAATGTTCATTTTGAGAAAGTTCATTCTATTTTCTATTAGTTAATAGGGTCAAATCAACAATGGATTTCTACCATAGGGATGTAAAAAATTGACCTGGCAGGATGGAAACGAATCGAATTTGAAAAGTATTCAAAAACAATTTGAATTTCGTCTGAATTTTTTTTCGCCATTTCGGATTCGTTTAAATTCATTACTATTGTAATTCAGAAATTCAGATACATCCGAATTTCCGAAAAATTAAATGAAAAATGAAATAAAATTAAATTAAAATTCGTCCGAATTTCAATTCGATATGAAAAGAAACCGCACATGTCTAATTTTAACAGACAATGTTTTTTTTCATTGGGGAAATTCCATTTGTTCAAAAATCAAATGAAACTTTGAAAAACTTTCAGACAACATTTTTTAAGTCTCTGATGGCATTATCGATTGTACCGATGAGATTTTTCATACAAGTGTTTGTCCTAAAGTCTACCAGGATATTATTATTATTATTATTATACAGGATTTATATAGCGCCAACAGTTTGCGCAGCCCTTTACAATGTAGAGGGGGGACAGTTAGTTAGTTAGTCATGGAGCTTACAATCCAGAGGGGGGGGGGTGGTACAAAAGGTAATAGCTGCAGGGGATGGAGATGACTCGGGTACAGTTCTTAGGTGGAGGTGGGGTAGGCTTCCTTGAATAAGTGAGTTTTCAGGGATCCCCAGGGCATGGAGTTTACAATCCAGAGGGAGGGGGAGGTGGCACAAAAGGTAATAGCTGCAGGGGATGGAGGTGACTCAGGTACAGTTCTTAGGTGGAGGTGGGGTAGGCTTCCCTGAATAAGTGAGTTTTCAGGGATCCCCAGGGCATGGAGTTTACAATCCAGAGGGAGGGGGAGGTGGCACAAAAGGTAATAGCTGCAGGGGATGGAGGTGTCTCAGTTACAGTTCTTAGGTGGAGGTGGGGTAGGCTTCCCTGAATAAGTGAGTTTTCAGGGATCCCCAGGGCCTAAATGGCCAACTTTAGCCAGTCCAGATTATTTCTATGGGGAGGTTTGTGATATATGTGGGTACATTTAGGTTGCCATAGACATTGGAGGCACAATCTGACCACCTTCAGGCGTTTATTCTGCTGCCAGGTGTTGGATGGACTATAGACTTCACATTGTCTCCTGACACATCCAAAACTGTCCTATATTATCTATTCGCACACATAGATCGAAGTAGTGTATGGGTTGATTGGCTATTATGGATTTTTATGCTGTTTGGTATTATTCCCCTTAAATTCGTCTTCTCTTACATGGTTGCTGCAGGAATGTATGAATGTATTCTCTTAGTATTTGATAGACACACATAGCCTGGGGCTGAATGTCTATGCATAAGTCGGTTCAAAAGATTGGATTGAATGCTATCTTGTGTAAATGGTGTGGCAGTTTGGCCGACCCATGTAATGTAAACATCCCTATATTCTTCTGTTCCATTTACTGTTGACCAATTGATGTGCCAACTCATTATCATATAAACAGGACTTGATTACATTCAACTGTCCTGAAGACAAAGCCCATTATTCCAGACCTCCTGTTGACTCCAGAAGATAAATGCAATTAGTGGAGACTTCTATCCGATTACAAACGATACAGTTTTATATATATGGCCATGGTCAAAAATTTCGGGAATGACACAAATATTAATGTTCACAAAGTCTGCTGCCTCAGTTTTTTATGATGGCAATTTGCAAATACTCTAGAGTGTGTATGAAGAGTGGTCAGATGAATTGCAATTACTTCCAAAGTCCCTCTTTGCCATGAAAATGAACTTAATCCCATAAAAAAAACATTTCCACTGCATTTATAAAGATGGCTTCAGGGAGCCCAAGAAAGTCCAGCAAGGGCCAGGACCATCTCCTACAGTTCAGCTGTGGGATCGGGGGCACTACCAGTGCAGAGCGGTGTGAGGGCATCTCCATGCACAGTGAGGAGAAGACTTTTGGAGGATGGCCTGGTGTCAAGAAGGGCAACAAAGAAGCCACGTCTCTCCAGGAAAAGCATCAGGGAAAGACTAATATTCCGCAGAAGGTACAGGGATTGGACTGCTGAGGACTGGGGTAAAGTCATTTTCCATGATAAATTCCCTTTCTGATTGTTTGGGGCATCCGGAAAAAACCTTGTCCGGAGAAGAAAAGGTGAGCGCTACCGTCAGTCCAGTGCCATGCCAACAGTAAAGCATCCTGAGAGCATTCATATGTGGGATTGCTTCTCAAGTTCTCAGCCAAGGATGTGGGCTCACTCACAATTTTTCTTAAGAACACAACCACGAATAAAGAATGGTACAAAAACATCCTCCGAGAGCAACTTCTCCCAACCATCCAAGAACAGTTTGGAGAGGAACAATGCCTTTTCCAGCATGATGGAGCACCTTGCCAAAAGGCAAAAGTGATAACTAATTGGCGTGGGGAACAAAACATCAAAATTTTGGGTCCATGGCCAAGAAACTCCCCAGACCTTAATCCCACTGAGAACTTGTGGTCAATGCTCAAGAGTAGGGTGAACAAAAAACCTCCACAAAGTCTGACAAAACTCCAAGTATTGATTATGCAAGAATGGGCTTCTATCTATCTATCTATCTATCTATCTATCTATCTATCTATCTATCTATCTATCTATCTATCTATCTATCTATCTATCTATCTATCTATCTATCTATCTATCTATCTATCTATCTATCTATCCAAAAATCTGAAAATACAAAAGAACGAAAAACAATTCAACCTACAAGTTTAACAAATCGATTACATTTGGATAATTTCTTTTTTCAGATTTTTTTAATTATAATTAAATTATTAACTATTATTATAGTTTTTATTATTATAAACTTTTCAATTATAGGAAAAATAGCTGAAGTCAGTAAATCTTCTATTCAGGTCTCTGCGCCATAGCAGCTAATTTGGGATAGATTAGATTTACATTTTATTGGAATTTCCTTTCAAATTTGGCTAAAGTAAGTTGTTAGTGAACATAATGAATACGAATGCATCCGAAGATATGAATTATCTGAAGTAACGAATGTTGCATCTAAGCGAAGGGAACGGAACGAATACAAATGCATCCAAAGCTACGAATGATCCGAAGTAACGAATGCCAATCATAACGAATGATCCAATAAATGAAAAAATAAACAAAAAAACAAATTAAACGAAAACGAAACAAATTTCTTGGTAGTGCACATTTCTATTTGATAGCACCATGATCTACTTATATACATAAGAAATTGAAGCAAAAAAAAAAAAAATAAGAAACAATTTTAAACTTATTTTTGTTAATTTTTATTTATTTTTTTGCTTTAATTTCAAGTAACCCTATTATCAAATTATTTACTACAAATGTTCAAAACATTCACTATCCAACACTTCAGACCATTTTCTGTTCAAAATGATGCAAATTTTGGGGTCTTGCAACATATTTTTTAAAGTTAGGGCCTTTGTTGTCATAGTGTGAGAAAAAAGCTTTGTAAATAAAATAAAATCTATCCCCAATTGTTTTTACCCCATATGTTTTCCCCCAGACAAATGTATTGTTTGATTCCAGACAAATTAAAACATTTATTTTAGAAAAAAAACACTGTGCCTTGCCTTTACTTTTTTATGTGGTCAAAATCAACAGATTTTTTTTCCCCATAATTTTCACCATTTTACCCATTTCTAAAATAAATAAATAAACAATAAAGTGTGTCATTTAGGCTCCATGCACACTGGGCTTAAAAAAAAACGCCAGTTCCCTTGGCAGAAAAAACACTCATATGGAGAGTTTTTCTGTACAAAGTTTAGACGAGTTTAGGAGAGTTTTGCATTTTTTTTTCTGCCAGTGAGCTCCAATCAGAAACGCAAACCAGAAGGTTTTTTTTTTTTCCTGCCTCTAAATGCTGAGCTCAAAATATGCCTCTAATCACCCTAATGTGCATGGACACATAGGGGGTTATTTACTAAAGGCAAATCCACTTTGCGCTGCAAGTGCACTTGGAAGTAAAGTCGCTGTAGATCCGAGGGGGACATGCAAGGAAAATACAAAAACAGCATTTTAGCCTGCACGTGATTGGATGATAAAATCAGCAGAGCTTCCCCCCATTTTCAGATCTACCCCTTAGATTTAGAGCCACTTTCAAGTGCACTTGCAGTGCAAAGTGGATTTGCCTTTCGTAAATAACCCCCATAGGATAACATTGAGCTGCTTCTACAGGCAGAACACAAAACTCCTGTAGAAGCAGCGATTTTTAAGCCTTAAAGGGGGGTTCCGGCCGCTATTCTTTTTTTTAAAAGTCAGCAGCTACAAACACTGTAGCTGCTGACTTTTAATAAGAACACTTACCTGTCCAGCGAGCCCGCGATGTCGGCCCCCCCGAGGCCGATCCGCCCATCGAATCGGCCACCGGCGCCTCCATCCTAACTAAGGGAAACAGGCAGTGGAGCCTTGCGGCTTCGCTGCCCGTTTCCTACTGCGCAGGCGCGAGTCGCACGGCGCTTTGCGAATGGCCCCATTGTTTCCTGGGACACACACAGTTCCCAGAAGGCAACGGGGCCGCTCACCAAGGAGGAGGAAGCGCTGCGGAGTAGGAAGAGGCAGATTAGGAAGACTGCCTAGCAACAGGAGTTTCAGATAAGTTAAAATAATATTTTTTTTCAAATTTTTTTTTTATTTTTTTTTTTAGAATGTTAATGCTATTTTTTATTTTAGGGTGGCCCTCCACTTTAAAGTCATACTGTGAGAAAAAAGCTTCATACATGAAATATAATATGTATCTTTATTTCTACACCATATGTTTTCCCTAAAACCCTCAAATTTCATATTTGATTCCAGACAAGTAAAAAAAAAAATATTTCTGCAAAAAACACTGTGCCTTATCTTTTACTTTTTTTATGTGGTCAAAATTAACAGAAATTACTATTATTATTATTATAATTATTATTATTATTATTATACATAACTTATTATTAAATTCTGATTTTTTTCAGAATTTTCACAATATTTTCTAATTTCTAAAAAAAATTAAGGTATTTCAGTTAAAGTCATAGTGTGAGAAAAAAGCCTAATAAATAAAATGTAATATATACACGATTGTTTCTACCCAATATGTTTCCCCTATAACTTGGAAAAAACTGTTAAGTTTCATAATGTTTGATTCCAGACAAATAAAAAAAAAAATATTTCAGAAAAAACACTGTGCCTTGTCTTTTATATTTTTCATGTGCTCAATACCAAAAAAATTTTTTTTTCACAGTTTTAACCATTTTTTTCTCATATACAAAACCTGAAAAAAGCCCCGGGACTCAAGGGGGTGTACAAATTGTTAAACAACATTTGATTCGTTTTTTGTTTTTTTTACATTAGGCTTTGCTATCTGAATGCAAATGACTGGGAGGAGACTTTATTGTTTAGTGTAATCCCACCCAGACAATGTAGAGGTGGTCTGCCTTATATAAAGACCCCCATCACCATCTGCCCCCCACCCTCCATCCTGGACTCACAGCTTCCAATCAAAATGAAGGCCGTTCTTCTCATCACTTTGTGCTGCATCTCTCAAGTTTTATGTTGGCCAGGTAATTCTACTTCTTATATCTATTCTGGGGTGATTTGTTACAATGTAGCAAGTTATAGGAGTTCATATGTATTCCTTATTTTATTCTATTCTTTATTCCCTATTTATTTTATTCTTACTTGTATGTGTTTTTTTCTTATTTCTTTCTCTTTTTATTTATTTCTCTCTATATATAGATACTTATTACAATATAATAATAATACAATTGCTCCTCACTCTCCTACATATAATTGTGGGGATTTTAAATACATTGAAGTTACTATAAGCATCTCCATGAGTCTCCGGGACCCCATAAAATCCCATGATCTGGATCCTGTGTAGATTACATTTTATTCATTTATAGCAAACTCAGCAATCATGGGAAATAATGGGTAATTTTTTTTTCTCAGCAGATTCTTTATTTAAATGAGCATACACACTTTTGCTATTTTTGTTTTTTACAGTATAACTAAAGACAAAACTTTTTTTTCTTTTGGATAGAGTGGAGAGGGATTAGAACCCTTCCCAGATTTTTATTGCTGTCTGTGTCTATATTAGGGAGATTCGCTCTCTCTATTTGTCTTGTTTACCGCTATCACCGAGAGTGAAAGAAAATGCCAAAATTTGGATCCTGTGTAGATTATATTAATATTTAGAAAACCCAACAATTATAGAAAATAAGGGGTCATATTATTATTATTTTTTTTTCTCAGCAGATCCTTTATTTAAATGAGCATACACACACTTTTGCTATTTTTGTTTATTTAAAGTATAACTAAAGACAATTTTTTTTTTTGTTTTTTTTTTTTTTTGTTTTTGGATAGAGTGGAGAGGGATTAGAACCCTTGCCATATTTTTATTGCTGTCTGTCTCTATATTAGGGAGATTCACTCTCTCTATTTGTCTTGTTTGCCGTTATCACCGAGAGTGAAAGAAAATGCCAAATTTTGTGTTGTCACCAGAACAGGAATAGAGGGTTATCTTCCAATGGGGACACTAGTTCTGGTGACAACCAGGGATTTTCTTCACTTTGGAGGGACTTCCTATTTTGGTTTGGAACAGGAAGTGAAGGGAAATCTCCTGAATAAGACACAGATGACAAAAAAAGACTTACAGGGGTTTTAACCTTCCCTACATTATCTAAAATGAAAAAAAAAAAATAGTTCTACTTTAAGGTTATAAAATGCACACTTGTCTATTTAGTTTCTTGTGTGGATATGTGGTTAGGTGACTCCATCCTTAAGATTTCTTAAACAGTTTATAATTTAAAGGGTTAGTTCACCTTTAATAGGCATTTAAAAAAAATTCCCCCATGTATCCCCCCCTTCATCACATAATATACAATTCCTCTACTGCTCAAATAGTTGCTCCTGTCCCCCTCCATACATGTGGGCTTTGTTTCCAAAATCTCCTTAGTAGCTGACCTTCCCCCATCTTCCCCTAATGGCATGATGGGCCGGACCTTAGAAGTGCGCCCCCCAGTGGGCAGCGTGTTCTCTCTGTTGATCTCAGTAGCAGGGCTAAACAAGTGAGGGAATGCACTGCAAATGCAGGTTTGAGCGAATGGGGGGATCAACTACTAAGGAGTTTTTCAGACAGGCTGCACATTGCCCACATGTAAGCAGGGGGATGGGAGCAACTTTTTGAACAGTCAAGCAGTGGTATGTAATATACAAGAGGGATGTTTTTGGAAAATGGCCTTTATAGGTAAACTAACCCTTTAAAATGAAAATGCCCCCAAAAGTAATCAACTGATTTTAAAGTTTATATTAAAAAAAATAAATAACTTTGCAAAGAGTGGGTAAGGCTTTTTTCAAGTTTTTTATTACTCCCTGTGTGCCTGCAGGGAAAGTGCACCCCCTATTTTTCCTTTGACTATAGTCATCAAGACACAACGGGGTTGATTTACTAAAGGCAACTAGACTGTGCACTTTAACAAGTGCAGTTGCTCCAGAGGTTAGTAAATGAGGCAAAGATTCACTTTGCAAAGAATACCCAATCACATGCATTTTTGCTTGCACATGATTGGATGATGGAAGTCAGCAGAACTTCACCTCATTTACTAAGCTCTGGAGCAACTGCTCTTGCATAGTGCAACTGTACTTTGCAAAATGCACAGTCTATTTGCCTTTAGTAAATCAACCCCATAGTCTTATTCCCTAGAATTGTTACATTGGGGGTTATTTACTAAAGGCAAATCCACTTTGCACTACAAGTGCAAAGTGCACTTTTGGAAGTAAAGTTGCTGTAGATCTGAGGGGGACATGCAAGGAAAGTAATAAACAGCATTTTAGCTTGCACGTGATTGGATAAGAAAAATCAGCAGAGCTTCCCCACATTTTAGATCTACCCCTCAGATTTACAGCGACTGCACTTCCAAGTGCACTTTCAGTGCAATTTCAAGTGCACTTTGCACTTGTAGTTTGCACTTGTAGTGCAAAGTGGATTTGTCTTTCGTAAATAACCCTCATTGCATCTTTTGTTACAAGGAAGTCTGTCTTTTTAAAGGATTGCATAAGAACTGCATACGATTTTGTAACAAAAGATACCATGTAACAATTCTAGAGACCATTATAACCACTAGTTACATTTATTTGATCATTACCTCTAGCATTGTCTAGAACTGTTACATTGTATCTCTAGTTACAAAGATGTATGTACCTCCTATGCTCCACTGCTCCATCTAGTGGCCATAATGCTATATTTCACTACTGCTTATAATAAAAGAATATTTGTTCAGAAGAGAAAATATCATAAAGAACATTTCACACACAACAGATGTACCGTATATGTAGATCCAATGTATAAGTGGCTATGTATTTTTTTTATAAATAAACCCCTAAGTGCTTAGTGCTTACACGTCATTAAAGAGGTGTTCCGCCCGCCCCCCCCCCCCATCAAAAAATGTAAAGTTTTAATACTAGGATGCTTATCTGTGGAAGGTTCCCATGATGTCAGCACCCTAACCGATTTTCTTATCGGCTGTCGGGCGCTGCCGCTGCCATTCCTGGTAAGGTGAACCGGCAGTGAATCCTTTCAGGTTCACAGCCAGTTCCCTACTGTGTATGCGCGCTGTGGTTCTAATTGACCCGGATGGCAGGGGAAGGAGGAGGGGGACCAAACTTCTGAGGGACAGCGGCGCCATCTCTGGAAGTGGGGAAGGGCGACCTGAAAGCTGCCAAATGTGGCACCAGAGGGGAGGAGACAGATAAGTGGAAGTTCCATTTTTGAGTGGAACTCCGCTTTAACAATGAATGATGGGATAGTCCAGCATATGATGCAAACTTGTTTTTTGCTCTAAAATAGGGACCATACAAGGAGCATGAAGTCTCTAATGCATTTCACAGAGACTAACGCTTACTCATAGAGCAAACTGAATTTACCCCGTAATGGTCTGACTGGACTAAAGTCAGCTCTGATTAGTTTCTATAGAATTACTACACTTAGCACCTTTCTCTCTTCATTGTGTAAAGCCTCTATGTGTTTCTCTAGCAACCAAGTTTTATTTCAGTGGAAGTTATAGAAAATTTTTTATTTTTTTTTTATAATTTTTTTTTCAACTCTATATTCTTAGTATGCTTAGCTCAACCAGCAACATGAATCTGATGTCCAGTCTTCTGTTCTGTTATCTTAATATTCTGTCCTTATCTTTCAGCATCTCGCATGGTGCGTTCCATCATATGCGTTGGTGATGACTGCTACGTAACAACTCCTGGTAAGTTACACAAAAGCATGTATGTCCAGAACTGTTGCTAGCAGAGGAACTCCACCCTAGGTATCCTGTATAAAATTTCAAATCCCCATAAATAGTCCCAGTTTGAAAATATAAAAAAAGTACTTAGTAGTCCCTTGAATCCAGCCTTGTCTTTCTGCAAGTGAAGATCTCATTGGTCCGCTCTGCTCCTTGCACTGCCACCTTGAAGGGAGATCCAGCACAAGTGTAGATGCTCTGCGGGTCTCTGCCAGTGCTGGATCCCCCCCCCACACATACACAGACATGCCCTGTGGCTGTGCCAGCTTTATGGCAGAGGACCTCGGCATGTCTACACATGAGTGGCTGGAAACATCATCCTTGTTTAGGTGAAGAATATGGAAGCAAATGTATAAGAAGGTGGGGGGAGGAGGCAGGAGAGTGCATGCTGTGCAAATAGATGAAGGTCCAATTAATGTTGGCCATACATGGCTCATGGCTCGGTTTTCTCTTCTTCAGCTTGCTAAAATTATCATAAACTAGGTACGCACTATCAGTTTTTTTTTTATTTGTTCAAGCCAGCTGGCTAATTGAAAAAAAAAAAAATGAGGCGCTTGGGAGGAGCTTGCTGTATTAATTATCCGACTGCTCTGCCCCACGCCAGAACACACCTGTCAGTGCTCGCAGCCATTGGCTGAGAGCGCTGATCGGATGCAGTTTGGCAGAGGTTTTTTGGCTATGCCCCTTCCACTGAAGCTGGACATTCGGCCGGCTTCTGTCGGACAGCCTGCTATACACATTGGCCAAATGTCGGCCAGTTTCTGTTGAACCGGCCAATACCGGCCGAAATTCAACCCGTGTATACAGGGCTTTATTCAGTACCGGAACAAGTTCCTCCTGCTGAATTTCTGTGAAGAAGATGACTGCAGCATCTTTCAGTTTTATTACTGAATGTGAAATCATGTGTGTGTAAGAAGAATATTCCTTACAAATCATTAACTGTTTTCTTTTCTACTATAAGGTTTCAATAATGAATTCATGCAAGAACATGGCTCTGGAGAGGAAATTGGACAGACTGGAAAGGACCAAGGATGGGAGGGTTCTGGAGATAACACAGCACTTATTGGAAAGGACCAAAGAGAAGAGGGTTCTGGAGATAATACAGATCTGTTTGGAAAGGACCAAGGAGTGGAGGGTTCTGGAGACAACACAGATCTGTTTGGAAAGGACCAAGGAGAAGATGGTTCTGGAGATAAAACCGATCTGTTTGGAAAGGACCAAGGAGTGGAGGGTTCTGGAGACAACACAGATCTGTTTGGAAAGGACCAAGGAGTCGAGGGTTCTGGAGATAACACAGATCTGTTTGGAAAGGACCAAGGAGAAGATGGTTCTGGAGATAAAACTGATCTGTTTGGAAATGACCAAGGAGTGGAGGGTTCTGGAGATAATACAGGACTGTTTGTAAAGAAACAAGGAGTGGAGGGTTCTGGAGACAATACAGGTCTATTTGGAAAGGACCAAGGAGAAATTGGTTCCGGAGATATAGTGGTACTTACTGGAGAAGACTAAAGCATAGGTTTTACAGATAGACCTGGGAAATGAGGATAAAAGATCTTTGCAAATTCTATATTCTATATTTAGGGTGCCACATATTCCAGTTCTAATTTCCTGTGTAAAAAAGTTGTTGCAAACTAACACTGTAAGTTTGTGTTTTTGTCAGTGTTGCTGTTTTTTTTTTGCCCATGCATGTATTAAATCCTTCCATTTTTCTAAATAAAAATAAATCTTCTTTTTTATATCAGCTGGTGTTCTTTGCTTTACAATACAGTTAGTCTATAAGTCTATAAGGTTATTTGCAAGAAAAAGATGTGTTTTTTTTTTTAAATCTATGAGTACATTTCCTTCGTAAAATAGAAAAAATAGAGGAGTGAGGAGTGTATGCAGGTGGGTAGTATGTGCAGGAGAGGAGTTCAGAGTGTATGAAGGTGGGTAGTATGTGCAGGAGAGGAGTTCAGAGTGTATGAAGGTGGGTAGTATGTGCAGGAGAGGAGTGCAGAGTGTATGTAGGTGGGTATAATGTGAGGAGTGTGGAGTGTACAACGGTGGGTAGCATGTGCAGGATGGTGTCAGTAGGGCAGTGGATGATGTCAGTAGTTCTTTATTTTTTTATATGCTCTCACAGCTGTCCTTCTCGCCACACCGATCATCCCCGGCTGTGAACCAGGGGACCATCCATGTGTGCAGGGTGGGTCCCTTCCTCGGGGGGCCCGTGTGCAGTGAACACCCTGCACACATGGATGATACACCACTGGATAGATCGGATGGGTTCCTACAAGTGTTTGCTTTGTGCACTCAGTCAGAGTATTATTCACCCCCATTTCCTACTCATGTAAGCCAAATATAGAATACACTAGACATGTGCAATTTGTTTCGTTCCGAATTAGTTTTTCGACAAAATTTGACAAATTAATTAATTCGGAAATAGAATTACCGAAAACCCGTTTAACTAATTTTTCCAAAAACGAAAATTCGGAAATTCAAAATTCGAAAATTCAAAAAAAACAAAAATTCAAAAATAAGAACAAAAATTCGAAAACCCGAAAATTCAAAAATCCAAAATAATAATTAACTAATAATAATAACTCTTACTAACTATTAAATTATAGGTATTGGAATTTCCTTTCAAATTTGGCTGTAAGTGAACGTAATGAATATGAATTTATCCGCAGTTAGGATTTATGCCGCATCCAAACGAATGTAACGTAACAAATTAATAATAATAAATAATAATAAAAACATATTATTATCATTATTTGTTATTATTAATTTGTTACATTTCATTCATTTAGATGCGGCATTCAATATTTCTGATAACTTGTAACTTCGGATAAATTTGTATTCGTTACGTTCACTAACAGCCGAATTTGAAAGGAAATTTCAATACCTATAATTTAATAGTTAGTTATTATTAGCTAGTTAGTTACTATTTCATATTTTTAAATTTTCAAATTTTTGGATTTTCATTCTTTAGAAAAAAATTTTTTTTCGGATTTTTTTTTCCACATTTTCAGATTTTCAAATTTCCGAATTTTAACCATAACGAATGGCCCCAAAAAACAAAAACAAAAAAGAAAACGAATGAAAGGAAATTGAACACATTTTTCGACAGTGCACATGTCTAAAATATACTGTTATATTTACTTTTCTCACTAGGTTTGATATACATATGGGGTCTGTTTAAAAAAGCAATGGTTTGATTTACTAAAGGCAAAGAGACTGCAGTTGCTCCAGAGTTTAGTGAATGAGCAGAAGCTCTGCTGACGTTCATCATCCAATCATGTGCAAGAAAAAAATGCTGTTTTTTTCCTTGCATGTGATTGGGTATTCTGTGCAAAGTGAAGCTTTACCTCATTTACTAAGCTCTGGAGCAACTCCTCTTCCAGAGTGCAACTGCACTTAGCAAAGTGAACAGTCTATTGGCCTTTAGTAAATCAACCCCTGTGTCTTCTTTTCTTTGCACAGCTTTCTCAAACAATCCCATAACTTCCCTATTTGTCTGATTGAGGAAATACAGTATCTCACAAATGTGAGTACACCCCTCACATTTCTGTAAATATTTTATTCCATCTTTTTATGTGACAACACTGAAGAAATGACACTTTGCTACAATGTAAAGTAGTGAGTGTACAGCTTGTATAACAGTGTACATTTGCTGTCCCCTCAAAATAACTCAACACACAGCCATTAATGTCTAAACCGCTGGCAAGAAAAGTGAGTACACCCCTAAGTGAAAATGTCCAAATTGGGCCCAATTAGCCATTTCCCTCCCCGATGTCATGTGACTCGTTAGTGTTACAAGGTCTCAGGTGTGAATGAGGAGCAGGTGTGTTAAATTTGGTGTTATCGCTCTCACTCTCTCATACTGGTCACTGGAAGTTCAACATGGCACCTCATGGCAAAGAACTCTCTGAGGATGTGAAAAAAAGAATTGTTGCTCTATATAAAGATGGCAACAAAATTGAGTACACCCCTAAGTGAAAATGTCCAAATTGTGCCCAAAGTGTCAATATTTTGTGTTTGGCATTTTTTCCAACACTGCCTTAACCCGCTTGGGCATGGAGTTCACCAGAGCTTCACAGGTTGCCACTGGAGTCCTCTTCCACTCCTCCATGATGACATCACAGAGCTGGTGGATGTTAGAGACCTTGCGCTCCTCCACCTTCCGTTTGAGGATGCCCCACAGATGCTCAATAGGGTTTAGGTCTGGAGACATGCTTGGCCAGTTCATCACCTTTACCCTCAGCTTCTTTAGCAAGGCAGTGGTCATCTTGGAGGTGTGTTTGGGGTTGTTATCATGTTGGAATATTTCCCTGTGGCCCAGTCTCTGAAGGGAGGGGATCATGCTCAGCTTCAGTATGTCACAGTACATGTTGGCATTCATGGTTCCCTCAATGAACTGTAGCTCCCCAGTGTCGGCAGCACTCATGCAGCCCCAGACCATGACACTCCCACCACCATGCTTGACTGTAGACAAGACACACTTGTCTTTGTACTCCTCACATGGTTGCCGCCACACACGCTTGACACCATCTGAACCAAATAAGTTTATCTTGGTCTCATCAGACCACAGGACATGGTTCCAGTAATCCATGTCCTTAGTCTGCTTATCTTCAGCAAACTGTTTGTGGGCTTTTTGGCAGACCAATTTGATGCAGCGTGCAGCGTATGGTCTGAGCACTGACAGGCTGACCCCCACCCCTTCAACCTCTGCAGCAATGCTGGCAGCACTCATACGTCTATTTCCCAAAGACAACCTCTGGATATGACGCTGAGCACGTGACCTCAACTTATTTGGTCGACCGTGGCGAGGCCTGTTCTGAGTGGAACCTGTCCTGTTAAACCGCTGTATGGTCTTGGCCACCGTGCTGCAGCTCAGTTTCAGGATCTTGGTAATCTTCTTATAGCCTAGGCCATCTTTATGTAGAGCAACAATTCTTTTTTTCACATCCTCAGAGAGTTCTTTGCCATGAGGTGCCACGTTGAACTTCCAGTGACCAGTATGAGAGAGTGAGAGCGATAACACCAAATTTAACACACCTGCTCCCCATTCACACTTGACACCTTGTAACACTAACGAGTCACATGACACCTGGGAGGGAAAATGGCTAATTGGGCACAATTTGGACCTTTTCACTTAGGGGTGTACTTACTTTTGTTGCCAGCGGTTTAGACATTAATGGCTGTGTGTTGAGTTATTTTGAGGGGACAGCAAATTTACACTGTTATACAAGCTGTACACTCACTACTTTACATTGTAGCAAAGTGTCATTTCTTCAGTGTTGTCACATGAAAACATAGAAGAAAATATTTACAAAAATATGACGGGTGTACTCACTTTTGTAAGATACTGTATATAAAATAAATGTAGATGAAGCTTTCCTCCACATTCCCATTATGGAATCATCACTAATTTAGAACACTTTACATCCACAATCTCTCACTCAATCATATCTGGGATATATATATATATATATAATGGGACATTAAATGTGTATCAACAAGAATTTACACCATAGAATTGATAAAGCATAAGAGATTTATTACAAACATTAAAAATATGCACCAACATACAGTGCCATATCATGAGCATTATACAAATGATGAACACATGAATATAGTAGCAGGTTGGTGTAGTAGAACGACACATTTCACTCATTTTGTTTCTTCCTCAGGATCCAGTAATTCAGAAACCAATGATAGGCTACGTGAGAACAATAATCATAACACGTATTATCACTAGGGATGAGCCAAACACCCCCCCGGTTCGGTTCGCACCAGAACATGTGAACAGGCAAAAAATTTGTGTGAACAGCCAAACACTGTTAAAGTCTATGGGACATGAACATGAAAAATCAAAAGTGCTAATTTTAAATGCTTATGTGCAAGTTATTGTCATAAAAAGTGTTTGGGGGACCCGGGTCCTGCCCCAGGGGACATGGATCAATGCAAAAAAAACCTTTAAAAAACAATTGTTTTTTTAGGAGCAGTGATTTTAATAATGCTTAAAGTGAAACAATAAAAATGAAATATTCCTTTAAATATCGTGTCTAGGGGGTCTCCTTGGTCTGCCTGTAAAGTAGCGCATCTTTCTCCATGTTTATAACAGTCTCGCAGCTATAATGTATTGTTGGATCCCGGCAATATACCGTATTTATCGGCGTATAACACGCACCAGCATATAACACGCACCCCAAGTTTAGGAGGGAATTTTAAGGAAAAAAAAACTTTTAGGAGGGAAGTTGAAGGGAAAAAAACTTACATTTAAATGCCCATCATTGCAGCCTTCTCAGTGCAGCCTTGCCCCAGTGCAGCCTTGTCAGTGCAGCCTTGTCAGTGCAGCCTTGTCAGTGCAGCCTTGTCAGTGCAGCCTTCCCCAGTGTCCATTGCAGCCTTATCCCAGTGCAGCCTTGCCCCAGTGCAGCCTGCGATCCTGAGCTTCAAAATCGCCGACTGCGATTTGAAAATGGTGCTGCCGGCGCCGAAATACACAGAGCCGGTCCTCGGCTCTTCTCGGCGGCTCTCGTTCACTTTGGGCTCTACTCGTAGTCCCGCCCGGGATGGGCGTGATTGTGAGCGGAGCTATCCGAACCTAGCCGAGTACACTCGGCTAGGTTCGGGCGGCGCTCGAGTGAAGCGGAAAGTGGCCGAGAAGAGCCGAGGACAGGCTCTGTGTATTTTGGCGCCGGCAGCGCCATTTTCAAATTGCGGTCGGCGATCTTTTAGATCTGTCAGCTCAGGATCGCAGGGGATCAGCGTATAACACGCACCCGCGATTTTCTTCTGATTTTAAGGGGAAAAAAGTGCGTGTTACACGCCGATAAATACGGTACATTAAAAATCATTGAAAAAAATGGGGTGGGCCCCAGTCCATAACAGGCCCTTCGGATCTGATATGGATATTAAAGTCCCAATATAAAGTGATATAAAGTGCTCGTGCTCAGTAATGGTAAATCTGTGTTCCAATGTGCTCAGACTGGGTGCCCCACATAGATGTACACTCACCCCTAAGAGATGATCAACTATCTCTAGTATGTTCATTCAAGAGTGTGGGGATATCCCTGTAGAGATCCATTGCTGGCGTCTCATGCAATGTGATGCCTCATACAGATAGATAAAAATCTGAAAGGATCCTCATTGCGCAATGTTGTTCCAAAGGTGTATTTTTGAAACAATAATACAATTCCACTCACATGTAATGGTGCCTTATCATCCTGGCACCCGGCGTGTGTAGTAGGTGACTTTTTTAGGGGAAAATCAGCCCACAATGGTGGTTTCACCACTTGCAGCGGTTCTGCTCGATTCCCGGTGTTTGCTTGGGTGGAAGTGTGTCGCGGTAATGCCTCGACGCGATTCAGCCAATCAATGGGCCATCATCAGAAAGCTTCCTGATGATGGCCCTTTGATTGGCTGAAACACATCGAAAGGGTAGGGGTACAATGTATCCGATACCCATTCACATGGGGGGGCGGAATCTGGGGGCCCCCTTGTTAAAGGGGGCTTCCAGGTTCCAATAACCCACCCCAGCCCCAACCGCACCCCCTTTAGCTGCAGTGGCCAGCGGTATACCTATGTCGCAGCACCAGTTATACACCCTGTCATGGTTGGTGTGTGTTTTCCCCCCTGCGCAGACTAGGGAGGGATTGTGCTGACTGAGGGGAGGATTGTGCTGACTGGAGGGGATTGTGCTGACTGAGGGGGGGTTGTGCTGACTGGAGGGGATTGTGCTGACTGAGGGGGGGTTGTGCTGACTGGAGGGGATTGTGCTGACTGAGGGGGGGTTGTGCTGACTGGAGGGGATTGTGCTGACTGGGGGGGTCGTGCTGACTGGGGGGATATTGTGTAGGCTGGGGGGGGATTGTCCAGATGGGGGGGATTTTGCAGACTGGGGGGGATTGTGCTGACTGGGGGGGGGATTTTGCTGGGTGGGATTGTGCAGACTGGGGGAGGATTGTGCAGACTGGGGGAGGATTATTCTGACTGGGGGAGGATTGTGCAGACTGGGGGAGGATTGTGCAGACTGGGGGAGGATTGTGTAGACTGGGGGGGGGGGATTGTGCAGACTGGGGGGGGGATTGTGCAGACTGGGGGAGGATTGTGAAGACTGGGGGAGGATTATGCTGACTAGGGGGGGGGGATTGTGCAGACTGGGGAGGATTGTGCAGACTGGGGGGGGATTGTGCAGACTGGGGGAGGGGGTTGTGCAGACTGGGGGAGGGGGTTGTGCAGACTGGGGGAGGATTGTGCAGACTGGGGGGGGGGGATTGTGCAGACTGGGGGAGGATTGTGCAGACTGGGGGAGGATTATGCTGACTGGGGGAGGATTGTGCAGACTGGGGGGGATTGTGCAGACTGGGCGGGGGGATTGTGCAGACTGGGGGAGGATTGTGCAGACTGGGGGGGGGGGGGATTGTGCAGACTGCAGGGGGATTGTGCAGACTGGGGGAGGATTGTGCAGACTGGGGGGGGATTGTGCAGACTGGGGGAGGATTATGCTGACTAGAGGGGGGGGGATTGTGCAGACTGGGGGAGGATTGTGCAGACTGGGGGGGGGGATTGTGCAGACTGGGGGGGGATTGTGCAGACTGGGGGGAGGATTGTGCAGACTGGGGGAGGATTGTGCAGACTGGGGGAGGATTGTGCAGACTGGGGGGGGGGGATTGTGCAGACTGGGGGAGGATTGTGCAGACTGGGGGAGGATTATGCTGACTGGGGGAGGATTGTGCAGACTGGGGGAGGATTATGCTGACTGGGGGAGGATTGTGCAGACTGGGGGGGGATTGTGCAGACTGGGGGAGGATTATGCTGACTAGGGGGGGGGGATTGTGCAGACTGGGGGAGGATTGTGCAGACTGGGGGGGGGGATTGTGCAGACTGGGGGAGGATTGTGCAGACTGGGGGGGGGATTGTGCAGACTGCGGGGGGATTGTGCAGACTGGGGGGGGGATTGTGCAGACTGGGGGAGGATTGTGCAGACTGGGGAGGATTGTGCAGACTGGGGGGGGGATTGTGCAGACTGCGGGAGGATTGTGCAGACTGGGGGGGGGGGATTGTGCAGACTGGGGGGGGGATTGTGCAGACTGGGGGAGGATTGTGCAGACTGGGGGAGGATTATGCTGACCGGGGGAAGATTTGTGCAAACTGGGGGAGGATTATGCTGACTGGGGGAGGATTGTGTAGACTGGGGGAGGATTGTGCAGACTGGGGGAGGATTGTGCAGACTGGGGGGGGGGATTGTGCAGACTGGGGGAGGATTGTGCAGACTGGGGGGGGGTTGTGCAGACTGGGGGAGGATTGTGCAGACTGGGGAGGATTGTGCAGACTGGGCGGGAGGATTGTGCAGACTGGGGGGGGGGATTGTGCAGACTGCGGGAGGATTGTGCAGACTGGGGGGGGGGATTGTGCAGACTGCGGGGGGATTGTGCAGACTGGGGGAGGATTGTGCAGACTGGGCGGGGGGATTGTGCAGACTGGGGGGGGGATTGTGCAGACTGGGGGAGGATTATGCTGACTGGGGGAGGATTGTGCAGACTGGGGGAGGATTGTGCAGACTGGGGGAGGATTATGCTGACTAGGGGGGGGGGATTGTGCAGACTGGGGAGGATTGTGCAGACTGGGGGGGGATTGTGCAGACTGGGGGAGGGGGTTGTGCAGACTGGGGGAGGATTGTGCAGACTGGGGGGGGGGGATTGTGCAGACTGGGGGAGGATTGTGCAGACTGGGGGAGGATTATGCTGACTGGGGGAGGATTGTGCAGACTGGGGGGGGGGATTGTGCAGACTGGGGGAGGATTGTGCAGACTGGGGGAGGATTATGCTGACTAGAGGGGGGGGGATTGTGCAGACTGGGGGAGGATTGTGCAGACTGGGGGAGGATTGTGCAGACTGGGGGGGGGGGATTGTGCAGACTGCAGGGGGATTGTGCAGACTGGGGGAGGATTGTGCAGACTGGGGGGGGATTGTGTAGACTGGGGAGGATTGTGCAGACTGGGGGGGGGGGGATTGTGCAGACTGGGGAGGATTGTGCAGACTGGGGGGGGGGGGGATTGTGCAGACTGGGGGAGGATTGTGCAGACTGGGGGAGGATTGTGCAGACTGGGGGAGGATTATGCTGACTAGAGGGGGGGGGATTGTGCAGACTGGGGGAGGATTGTGCAGACTGGGGGAGGATTGTGCAGACTGGGGGGGGGGATTGTGCAGACTGGGGGGGGATTGTGCAGACTGGGGGAGGATTGTGCAGACTGGGGGGAGGATTGTGCAGACTGGGGGAGAATTGTGAAGACTGAGGGAGGATTATGCTGAATGGGGGAGGATTGTGCAGACTGGGGGAGGATTATGCTGAATGGGGGAGGATTGTGCAGACTGGGGGGGGGGGGGATTGTGCAGACTGGGGGAGGATTGTGCAGACTGGGGGAGGATTATGCTGACTAGGGGGGGGGGGGGATTGTGCTGACTGGGGGAGGATTGTGCAGACTGGGGGGGGGGGGATTGTGCAGACTGGGGGAGGATTATGCTGACTGGGGGAGGATTGTGCAGACTGGGGGGGGGGGGATTGTGCAGACTGGGGGAGGATTGTGCAGACTGGGGGAGGATTATGCTGACTAGGGGGGGGGGGGATTGTGCAGACTGGGGGAGGATTGTGCAGACTGGGGGGGGGGGATTGTGCAGACTGGGGGAGGATTGTGCAGACTGGGGGGGGGATTGTGCAGACTGGGGGGGGGGGGATTGTGCAGACTGGGGGAGGATTGTGCAGACTGGGGGGGGGATTGTGCAGACTGGGGGGGGGGGGGATTGTGCAGACTGGGGGAGGATTGTGCAGACTGGGGGAGGATTGTGCAGACTGGGGGGGGATTGTGCAGACTGGGGGAGGATTGTGCAGACTGGGGGAGGATTATGCTGACTAGAGGGGGGGGGATTGTGCAGACTGGGGGAGGATTGTGCAGACTGGGGGGGGGGATTGTGCAGACTGGGGGGGGGGGGGATTGTGCAGACTGGGGGGGGATTGTGCAGACTGGGGGAGGATTGTGCAGACTGGGGGGAGGATTGTGCAGACTGGGGGAGAATTGTGAAGACTGAGGGAGGATTATGCTGAATGGGGGAGGATTGTGCAGACTGGGGGAGGATTATGCTGAATGGGGGAGGATTGTGCAGACTGGGGGGGGGGGGGGATTGTGCAGACTGGGGGAGGATTGTGCAGACTGGGGGAGGATTATGCTGACTAGGGGGGGGGGGGGATTGTGCTGACTGGGGGAGGATTGTGCAGACTGGGGGGGGGGGGATTGTGCAGACTGGGGGAGGATTATGCTGACTGGGGGAGGATTGTGCAGACTGGGGGGGGGGGGGGATTGTGCAGACTGGGGGAGGATTGTGCAGACTGGGGGAGGATTGTGCAGACTGGGGGAGGATTATGCTGACTAGGGGGGGGGGGGGGATTGTGCAGACTGGGGGAGGATTGTGCAGACTGGGGGGGGGGATTGTGCAGACTGGGGGAGGATTGTGCAGACTGGGGGGGGGATTGTGCAGACTGGGGGGGGGGGGATTGTGCAGACTGGGGGAGGATTGTGCAGACTGGGGGGGGGATTGTGCAGACTGGGGGGGGGGGATTGTGCAGACTGGGGGAGGATTGTGCAGACTGGGGGAGAATTGTGAAGACTGAGGGAGGATTATGCTGAATGGGGGAGGATTGTGCAGACTGGGGGAGGATTATGCTGAATGGGGGAGGATTGTGCAGACTGGGGGAGAATTGTGCAGACTGGGGGGGGATTGTGCAGACTGGGGGAGGATTGTGCAGACTGGGGGGGGATTGTGCAGACTGGGGGAGGATTGTGCAGACTGGGGGAGGATTATGCTGACTAGAGGGGGGGGGATTGTGCAGACTGGGGGAGGATTGTGCAGACTGGGGGGGGGGATTGTGCAGACTGGGGGGGGATTGTGCAGACTGGGGGGAGGATTGTGCAGACTGGGGGAGGATTGTGCAGACTGGGGGGGGGGGATTGTGCAGACTGGGGGGGGATTGTGCAGACTGGGGGAGGATTGTGCAGACTGGGGGAGAATTGTGAAGACTGAGGGAGGATTATGCTGAATGGGGGAGGATTGTGCAGACTGGGGGAGGATTATGCTGAATGGGGGAGGATTGTGCAGACTGGGGGGGGGGGGGGATTGTGCAGACTGGGGGAGGATTGTGCAGACTGGGGGAGGATTATGCTGACTAGGGGGGGGGGGATTGTGCAGACTGGGGGAGGATTGTGCAGACTGGGGGGGGGGGATTGTGCAGACTGGGGGAGGATTGTGC
>JBBGZY010002583.1:0-42500 GCA_037952925.1 Lithobates clamitans | reverse complement strand
ATACATATATATATATACACATACATACATACACAGTATCTCACGAAGTGAGTACACCCGTAACATTTTTGTAAATATTTTTTTCTATCTTTTCATGTGACAACACTGAAGAAATGACACTTTGCTACAATGTAAAGTAGTGAGTGTACAGCTTGTATAACAGTGTAAATTTGCTGTCCCCTCAAAATAACTCAACACACAGCCATTCATGTCTAAACCGCTGGCAACAAAAGTGAGTACACCCCTAAGTGAAAATGGCCAAATTGGGTCCAATTAGCATTTTCCCTCCCTGGTGTCATGTGACTCGTTAGTATTACAAGGTCTCAGGTGTGAATGGGGAGCAGGTGTGTTAAATTTGGTGTTATTGCTCTCACTCTCTCATACTGGTCACTGGAAGTTCAACATGGCACCTCATGGCAAAGAACTCTCTGAGGATCTGAAAAAAAGAATTGTTGCTCTACATAAAGATGGCCTAGGCTATAAGAAGATTGCCAAGAGCCTGAAACTGAGCTGCAGCATGGTGGCCAAGACCATACAGCAGTTTAACCACTTACCAACCGGCCCATAGCCGAATGACGGCTGCAGGGCGGTTGGATAACTCTGGGAGGGCGTACTATGACGTCCTCCCAGAATTCCCCTCTCGCGCGCACCCTGGGGCGCGTACCCGAACACATCCGTGACCGCCGGGTCCGGAGGACCCGGCGCATCACGGATCCCGGTAAATGGCCGCTGATCGCGGCCGTTTACCATGTGATCGCGCCGTCAAATGACGGCGCGATCACATGTAAACAGACCGGCGTCATCTGATGACGCCGGTTCCTCTCCTCCCCCTCTCCTCCCCGCCTGTGTACCGATCGGTACACAGTGACCGGAGAGGCGGATGGATGGATGTCTGCAGCGCTGTGGGCTGTATGTGTAGTGCCCATAGCGCTGCACAGAGACATCCAGGCATCCATCCATCCCTGCTCAGCCATCCCTAACGCTCTGCAATGCTGTGCAATACTCTGCAACACCCCCACAATACTCTGCAATACCCCCACAATACTCTGCAATGCTATGCAATACTCTGCAATACCCCCACAATACTCTGCAATGCTGTGCAGTACTCTGCAATACCCCCACAATACTCTGCAATACCCCCACAATACTCTGCAATACCCCCACAATACTCTGCAATGCTGTGCAGTACTCTGCAATAGCCCCACAATACTCTGCAATACCCCCACAATACTCTGCAATGCCCCCACAATACTCTGCAATGCCCCCCCGCCATACCCTGCAATGCCCCCACAATACTCTGCAATGCTGTGCAATACTCTGCAATTCCCCCGCAATACTCTGCAATGCCCCCGCCATACTCTGCAATGCCCCCGCCATACCCTGCCATGCCCCCGCCATACTCTGCCATGCCCCCGCCATACTCTGCCATGCCCCGCCATACTCCGCAATACCCCGCCATACTCCGCCATACTCCGCAATACCCCGCCATACTCCGCAATACCCCGCCATACTCTGCCATACCCTGCAATACCCTGCAATACCCCGCCATACTCCGCAATACCCCGCCATACTCCGCCATACTCCGCAATACCCCGCCATACCCTGCCATGCTGAGCCATGCTCAGCTGTACTCGCCCTCTGTATGTGGCCAGGCTGTGGAAGTCTCACACATGTGGTATCGCCGTACTCAGGAGGAGCAGTAGAATCTATTTGGGGGGGTCATTTTTGGTATGTACATGTTATGTGTTAGAAATATTGTATAAATGGACAACTTTGTGTTAAAAAAAAAAAATGCGTTTTAACCACTTCCCGCCCACCGGCCGTCATACAACGTCCTTGACTTTGTGTGGAGATATCTGAAAGATGGTTGCAGCTACAGGCATCATTCAGATATCGGCTTTTTCAGCCGGCGATTCCCTACACCATGAGAATGATCATAGCAGCTGTTCCACTGCTTGATCGTTCTTACGGGAGGCGAGAGGGGATGTCCCCCCCTCCCGCGCTTCTACCGACTCACCGCTACGATCGAAGCCAGGATCGTTTTTTTTTTTTTTTTATTTCAGGCTTCCCAGCCTAGAGGTGAGATGTGGGGTCTTATTGACCCCATATCTCACTGTAAAGAGGACCTGTCATGCCATATTCCTATTACAAGGATGTTTATATTCCTTGTAATAGGAATAAAAGTGGTCAAAATTTTTTTTTTTTGGAAAAAAGCATCAAACTAAAATAAATAAAGTAAAATGAACAATAAAAAAAAAATAAAAATTTTAAAGCGCCCCTGTCCCTGCGTGCTCGCATGCAGAAGCGAACGCATACGTAAGTCCCGCCCACATATGAAAACCGTGTTCAAACCACACATGTGAGGTATCGCTGCGATCGGTAGAGCGAGAGTAATAATTTTGGCCCTAGACCTCCTCTGTAACTCAAAACATGTAACCAGTAAAAAATTTTAAAGCGTCGCCTATGGGGATTTTTGAGTAGCAAAGTTTGGCGCCATTCCACAAGCGCGTGCAATTTTGAAAGGTGACATGTTGGGTATCTATTTACTCAGTATAACTTCATCTTTCACATTATGCAAAAACATTAGGCTAACTTTACTGTTTTGGTTTTTGTAAAGCACAAAACATTTTTTTTCCCAAAAAAAACGCGTTAAAAAAATTGCTGCGCAAATACCGTGCGAGATAAAAAGTTGCAACGACCGCCATTGTATTCTCTAGGGTCTTTGCTAAAAAAACATATATAATGTTTTGGGGTTCTATGTAATTTTCTAGCTAATAAATGATGATTTTTACATGTAGGAGAGAAATGTCAGAATTGGCCTGGAAGCTACAGAACGCCTGAAGGTGCTCCCCTGCATGTTGGGCCTCTGTATGTGGCCACGCTGTGTAAAAGTCTCACACATGTGGTATCGCCACACTCGGGAGTAATAGCAGAATGTGTTTTGGGGTGTAATTTGTGGTATGCATATGTGGTGTGTGAGAAATAACCTGCTAATATGACAATTTTGTGGGAAAAAAAAAAAGTAAAAAAAAAACCTTGATTTTGCAAAGAATTGTGGGAAAAAATGACAACTTCAAAAATCTCACCATGCATCTTTCTAAATACCTTGGAATGTCTTCTTTCCAAAAAGGTATCATTTGGGGGGTATTTGTACTTTTCTGGCATGTTAGGGTCTCAAGAAATTAGATAGGCCGTCAGTACTTCAGGTGTGATTAATTTTCAGATATTCGCACCATAGCTTTTGGACTCTATAACTTTCACAAAGACCAAATAATATCCACCGATTTGGGTTAATTTTACCAAAGATAAGTAGCGGTATAAATTTTGGCCAAAATATATGAAGAAAAATTACTCATTTGCAAAATATTATAACAGAAATGAAGAAAAATGCATTTTTTTACAGATTTTTCGGTCTTTTTTCTTCTACGGCGCAAAAAATAAAGAACCCAGCGGTGATTAAATACCACCAAAAGAAAGCTCCATTGTGTGAAAAAAAGGACAAAAATTTCATATAGATACAGTGTTGCATGGCTGAGTAATTGTCATTCAAAATGTGAGAGCACCAAAAGCTGAAAATTGGTCTGGTTATTAAGGGGGTTTAAGTGCCCAGTTGTCAAGTGGTTAAAAGGACAGGTTCCACTCAGAACAGGCCTCTCCATGGTCTACCAAAGAAGTTGAGTGCACATGCTCAGCATCATATCCAGAGGTTGTCTTTGGGAAATAGCCGTATGAGTGTTGCAAACATTGCTGCAGAGGTTAAAGTGGTGGGGGGTCAGCCTGTCAGTGCTCAGACCATACGCCGCACACTGCATCAAATTGGTCTGCATGGCTGTTGTCCCAGAAGGAAGCCTCTTCTAAAGATGATGCACAAGAAAGACCGCACACAGTTTGCTGACAAGCAGACTAAGGACATGAATTACTGGTCTGATGAGAACAAGATAAAATTTTTATGTGTGGTGGCAACCAGGTGAGGAGTACAAAGACAAGTGTGTCTTGCCTACATTCAAGCATGGCGGTGGGGGTGTCATGGTCTGGGGCTCCATGAGTGCTGCCGGTGTTCTGCCGAGAAAGTTCCGCTCGGCGGATAAGGACCCCCCTCTACTGCGCAGGCGCTGCGCCTGCGCAGTAGGATCCGGCGGAAAATAGCCGAAGGGGAATAGGTCCAAATCAGCTGTACACGGCGCCTGTAAGAGGGCCCCTCGCGGGCTCGCTCCGCTCGTCACGCTTCGGGCACGGCCTCGCTGCGCTCGGCTCTTTTAGATTCCCCCTCTAGGTCCACTTGGATGGTAGGGAAGGAACCTGGACCCAGAGCGCAGGCGCCGTGTACAGCTGATTGTGGATTTTGAGCTTCGGCTATCTCCGGCGGCTGTTAGTAGTTTGTACTGCGCAGTACAGGGGGGGAACTTATCCACCGAGGGAACTTATTCGGCAAGACACCGGCACTGGGGAGCTACAGTTCATTGAGAGAACCAGGAATACCAACATGTACTGTGACACACTGAAGCAGAGCATGATCCCCTCCCTTCGGAGACTGGACCGCAGGGCAGTATTCCAACATAACGACCCCAAACACACTTCCAAGATGACAACTGCCTCGCTAAAGAAGCTGAGGGTAAAGATGATGGACTGGCCAAGCATGTCTCCAAACCTAAACCCTATTGAGCATCTGTGGGGCATCCGCAAGTGGAAGGTGGAGGAGCGCAAGGTCTCTAACATCCACCAGCTCTGTGATGTCATCATGGAGAAGTGGAAGAGGACTCCAGTGGCAACCTGTGAAGCTCTGGTGAACTCCATGCCCAAGAGGGTTAAGGCAGTGCTGGAAAATATTGGTGGCCACACAAAATATTGACACTTTGGGCCCAATTTGGACATTTTCACTTAGGGGTGTACTCACTTTTGTTGCCAGTGGTTTAGACATTAATGGCTGTGTGTTGAGTTATTTTGAGGGGACAGCAAATTTACACTGTTATACAAGCTGTGCACTCACTACTTTACATTGTAGCAAAGTGTCATTTCTTCAGTGTTGTCACATGAAAAGATAGAATAAAATATTTACAAAAATGTGAGGGGTGTACTCACTTTTGTGAGATACTGTATATACAGACACACGGCTCTGCACTCTCTATATATACATGGCTCTGCACTCTCTATATATACATGGCTCTGCACTCTCTATATATACATGGCTCTGCACTCTCTATATATACATGGCTCTGCACTCTCTATATATACATGGCTCTGCACTCTCTATATATACATGGCTCTGTACTCTCTATATATACATGGCTCTGTACTCTCTATATATACATGGCTCTGTACTCTCTATATATACATGGCTCTGTACTCTCTATATATACATGGCTCTGCACTCTCTATATATACACGGCTCTGCACTCTATATATATACAGACACAGGCTCTCTATGCACACACCGATTCCAGTGTAAATAAATAAATATGAGGATGAGCTCACACTCTGCACTCCCACCCCCTCACTCTCCTATCACTCTCCATCCAAAAGGCTGGGCGTGGACTCTAGCTCCTCAGCCAATCGGCCGCCCGAGAAAGGCGGAAGTGGGCTTAGGTTGTCTAGCCCCGTTCCGCCCCCGGGTGACGTCACATCTGCTGTGCTGAGCTGACAGTGAGAAGAAACCTCCGGGGTTCGGGGCAGAGGGGGTCATGTGACCCGGGAGCAGGTGAGTCCTCTGGGATGTGGTGCGGGGTGATGTATATATATGTGTGTCCCCCCCCCCGTGTATTGGTATGACCCCCCAAGTGTGTGCCCTGATCTCCCCTCCCACACTCTATGTTATGATCTGGAGGTGACCATGTGTGGCCTGCACCGTCCTCTCCTCCTCCTTCATACCTGGACCGGTCACGTGTCCTAGGAGAGGAGTAGAGCCTGCAGTGTACAGAGCTGTCCTCCCCTCCCCCACATAGATGTGACTGGTCCTAGTTCTGAGGAGAGCCCACAGCTGTATCCCTGTATGGCCCATTCATCTCCCTCCTCCTCCTATATACTAAGGGCTGGGTAGTAGTAGTGGTAGTGGTAGTAGTAGTAGTAGAACACCGGCAGGTTACGCAGCACTTTACACTATAAAGGGGACAGTACACTAAAATACAAGAGGGCCCTGACCAGAAGAGCTTACAATCTAATCTAGTAGAACACTTTGGGAACACACATCTCATTTTGGAACATGTGTGACCCCCCCCCCACCCCCTCATTGGTTGTCACCGGTGATGAGCTCTGCCGTGTTCTTATCTTGGTCCTATCCCGTGTGAGCGAGCCCGCCAGGACTGGGCCAATCAGAAGCGGCCAGTCTACCTTGCAGCTTCCCGTATACGTGCCGGCGGGGGGGGGGGCGCCGCCTGATTGGCTCAGTCCTTGCGGACTCGCTCACATGGGATAGGACTAAGATAAGAACACGGCTGAGCTCGTCCCTGATTGGGAAGTTGGGAGGTTTGCTCGGCGTTACTGCTTTAAGAACCGGTCCATACCAGAACACGGTGCAGGAACTGCGCCTTCCATGTGCGTTTTTCCCGCACTGTAAGTGAACGTGCTGCCCCTTTTTGATCTGCATGCGATCGCCAGTGTATTGTTAGCGGCACCCCAAACACCGATCGGCACCGGATCACATGGTACCACGGTACGATGGAGTTTGGTGCAGTGCATTTTTTTTTTTTTGTTTGATTTCTTTGTTCCATAATGTTTTTATTGAAATTTTCCAAATATATAAAATGACAACTGTAAGATCCCTTTCACACTGGGGCCCCGTTAGTGCCGCTCATTTTAGCGCTGTTTAAGCAGCGCTTTTCGGCCGCTAGCAGGGCACTTTTTTTAACCACTTGCCGTCCACCATATAGCAATATGACATCGGCAATGTGGTTGTGATATCCTGACCGGGCGTCAGATGACGTGGATATCAAGCCGCTGCGCGCCCCCCGGGGGGCACATCGCGGCGATCGTTGTTGCAGTGTTAAGCTGGCCATACACTATACAGAAAATCGGCCGAACCCCTTTTCGAAAAACGAACGTTCGACCGTGACCGCAAACGATCGTGCCATCATATAATGACCGATAATCTGTTCAGTGGACATGAATAAATAATTTTGTGTTCGTTTTTTTACATATACCTAGTGCAGACAGTTCGGACGGGAAACACATTAACCTTGCAATTTATCGTACGTTCGGCAGAAATTTTCCAAACATGCCGTTCGTTTTTTTTTCCACAAAAACGTCACAAACGATTATCGATTTGTGCCCATTAACTTGCCGAAAAACGAACGAAGTGTCCATACGAACGATTTTTCGGCCGATTTTTCGTATAGTGTATGGCCAGCATTAGTCTGACACACCGCAGCTCCGATCTAGGTAAAGAGTCTCTGTGTCCAATCACGGCTGATCACGATGTAAACAGGAAGAGCCGTTGATCGGCTTTTCCTCACTGGCGTCTGTGACAACGCGAGTAGAGGAGAGCCGATCGGCTGCTCCTCTGACTGGGGGGGGGGATGTGCTGATTGATTATCAGCGCAGCCCCCCCATGAGTGCCCGCACTGGACCACCAGGGACGCCAACAGGACCACCAAGGATGCCTAGTCACCACCAGGTATGCCAACCTAGACCACAATGGATGCCAATCAGTGCCCACAATGGGCATCACTGATTGGCAGGCATTATTGTTTGGCACTGATTGGGATCCATCCGTGCCGCCTATCAGTGCCCATCCATGCCACCTATGTTTCCCCATCAGTGCTGCATATCAGTGCTGCATATCAGTGCTGCATATTAGTGCCCATCAGTGCTGCCTTATCAGTGTCCATAAGTGAAGGAGAAAACTTACTTATTTACAATTTTTTTTGTAACAGAAACAAAAAAAAACATTTTTTTTTTTTTTTTTTTTTTAATTTTCAGTCTTTTTTTTTTTTTTTTTGTATTTGTTTAGCAGAAAATAAAAATCCCAGAAGTGATCAAATACCACCAGAAGAAAACTCTATTTGTGGGAAGAAAATGATAAAAATGTATTTTGGGTACAGTGATGGATGACCGCGCAATTGTCATTCAAAGTGCGACAGCGCTGAAAGCTGAAAATTAGTCTGGGCAGGAAGGTGTATAAGTGCCCGGTATTGAAGTGGTTAAACCAAAAGAAGGGGTTCCAAATCGCTTTGGAAGCACTACCCAAATGGGCAGGGCGTTTTGGAAGCACTAAATATAGCTCTCCCAATCCGCCCCAAAGATGCTGCTTGCAGGATTTTTCGGAACGTCCCGCAAGCGCACCGCCCCAGTGTGAAAAGACCCACTGCAATGAATGAGAGGCGCTTTTCAGAGGCTATTTCCAGCACTAAATCCCGTGAAAGGGGTCGAGGGAGAGGTGCCTTACAGAAAAGAATAATACCACCTCCCACAAAATCTGCATATTTGGGCTCCGTTCACATTTGTGCGACTTGTCATGCAACTTTGGACACAATGGGGTTGATTTTACTAAATCTGGAGAGTGCAAAATCTGGTGCAGCTCTGCATAGAAACCAATCAGCTTCCAGGTTTTAGCTCTCATTCACACTGCTGCGGGTTAGAAATCGTGCGTGTTCAGCTGAAATCGCATTTCAATCCGGCAATGCAGTCCGAATTTGGGGGAGAGTTGACAGTCATCTGGGCGGGTTCCTGGGCGGGGTGTCAGTCACCCCGGTGTACAGGGATGGTGGGGGTGCTGTAGGCTCTGCTGCGCATGCACGACTCAGTTTACATGCCGTAGAGGACTGCAAGCAGATGGGTGTTTTTTTTTTTAATTGCAGAATAAACATTGATTTACTGAAACTGGAGCACTCAGAATCTGGTGCAACTGTGCATGGTAGCCAATCGGCTTCTAACTTCAGCTTGTTCAATTAAGCTTTGTCAAAAAAACCCCAAAAACCTGGAAGCTGATTGGTTTCTATGCGGAGATGCACCAGATTTTGCACTCTCCAGTTTTAGTCAATTAACACCACTGCATTCCTTTCATCTCAGATCCAGGGAAAACTGGACCTTGTGCTTGCAGCAGCCCTCGGGAAGCCCAAAGGGCACCTCAGTTGAATAACCCTGGCATAGGTCACTTCTATTTTTAAAGTGAGAAGTACAGCCAAAAGCCCGCTGTAGGCTGATGTCAGAGAGCCGGGCCAGGCTCGGGCAAGATCGCGACAATGGAATCTGGATCTGCCCACATGCCTGGACCAGCATCTGGCACAGCCTCTCAGCGAGCCTGAGCCAGCCGCTCCCACCCCTTTCACAGCCCAGTGCTCCTGAAGGGGGGCGGTAGTGCAGAGCCGGTGACTGACAGTCAGCAGCTCTTTACTCAGGGAGCTATGAGAACTGAGCAATCGGCGGTGTTCGATCGCTCGGTTCTCAGTGTTAGGCCCCATTCACACCTGAGCGTAGCGTTTGCAGGCAGAAAGTCGTGCGATTTTTGCCGCGATTTTGTACAGGTCAAAGGGTCACCAATGTAAAAAGCAGAAAAACGCCCAAATCTGCCTAAAAAAAAAAAAAAGTTCCAGAACTTGTTGGAGCTTCAGGCAGTTTGGAGCTTCCGGCTTCAGGCGTTTTGGAGTGGAGATGTGAACCATCTCCATAGAGAATAGTTTAAATCTTTTCCCCTCCAGCTTTTTGTAGCTTCAGGCTTAGAGCTACAAAACGCTCAGGTGTGAATGGGGCTTTAGAGGCCCCGGGGGACAGATGCTGCATCCACCTAGGTAAGTATGATTCTAAAAAACAATACCCCAATACTCTTCTTTTAAGCAACAATCAGAAAAAAAGTTTTCTGATTCGATCAATCTTTCTTGATTCCCCAAGAGTTCTAAGCTAATTGATCCGTCCCGTTTCATCTCATGTCTATGGATTCAGCAGAAACGCCCAATAAAATGATTTTAATATGTTGGCTTTTATAGCTTTTGCTGTTATCATTTTTAATTATAGTTTTATGGGGGTTTTTTTTCTCCTATTTCCTTGTTACTATTAAAAGAGATTGTGACGTAAAAGCTTGGCCATGATGATCCTGCCTGGAATGATCAGCCTATGAATGTATTAAACTGACTAGCATGATTGTCCTAATGACTGTTCTCTGTACCAAGCATGCATGCCTTGTTATTGCGTTTTAAGTTGCACGTTCTTCATGCTCCGTTGCCCTTTCCAAGTATGAATATACAGTATGTTTAATGTTTTTACTTTCATTATTTTGCAAAGGATTATGTGGTTACTGGTTTTACTTTCATTATTAATTTTTTGCACATGATGATGATGATGATGATGACTTGTTCTCACATATGTACAGGAGGATAATTGTCTGAAATCAGTTTGGGAATCGGTTTTTATTTAATTTCCTCTTTTGGATCCTTCACCCATCCCTGTTCAGCTCCACATCCATACATTGATTTCTTTCAAAGCAAAACACTGTTGCATGTCTTGACTCTCAAAACCCTGCCAGACCCACATATGTAGGGAAAAGGCTCTTGTGAGATGTGGTTCTGGGGGTAGGATGTAAATTCTCCGCCTCGTGCCGTACTGCCATCTAGGTCTACCTGTGAGCACACTTGATTGTTACTTTGGGGGCAGGCCCGTCGCGACAGGACAGGCAAAACAAGCAATTGCTTGGGGCCCCAGCCGCGCCGCCAGCCGCCGCTTCCTATAAGCTGTAGCGTGGCCGAGCTCCTCTTCCTTCCTCCTGTAGTCCGCGCGGTATAGGACTCGGGAGATTCAGTTTCCTGTTCCCGGACGGACTGACAGGAAGTGCATACACTGAGCGCTCACTTCCTTTCAGTCTGGCCGGGAACAGAAAACTGAATCTCCTGCCACACGGTAGGGAGGGGGGGTTAAAAAGAACACGAGGGGGGGGGGGGGTGGTCATCAAGACCTATTGAGTAATAAAAATATGGTAGCTTGCTGACCATAATAAAAACAATTACCATAGCTTTCTTTCCATTTTCTTCTTTCTTTACCATGTCATTTCCTGTAGGCTTTGCGTGCGGGGGGTGGGGGCAGGGTTGGGGGGGACCTCCATGTCCATTTTGCTTGGGGCCCCCAAATTCCTTCAAACGGCCCTGTCTGGGGGTGCACAATCTGAAGCCAGTGAGACCAGCTCCCAATCACATGATCACTGTGATAGCCTTTCACAATAATCAATAGTAAGAGAAGCCTCCCCTGTATGTTTGAGGAGGTTGTCTACAGGAGAATACTATTAGGGCTCATTCAGATAGGCAGCCAGTGGGTGATAAAAATATAAAATTTAGTCTATTGAGCCGCGGTTTTAAAAACCCACCCCCCTTTAAGTTGCAAAGATAGCCAATCGGTTTGCACCTATGCTGTTTTTTTTTTTTATGTACAAGTACTGATACTTGTGATCAAGTACTTGCCAATACCAATTACTGATACCTTTGCAATGTGATTTGAGCCCATACAAAATGAATAGGCTCAAATCGCACTGCAAACAAACGGAATGCGGTGCAATTCCTGTCAGAATTGCATGTGGTTGCCCGCACCGATCCTGTGTGAACGCAGGGTGAACTCACTATGAGAAGCCTGGGTTCACACAAGAGTGGTAGGGGGAAACCGCATGATTCTGATCCAATAGCATGCGTTTTTTTGTTTTTTTTTGCAGTGCGATTTGTACCCATTCATTTTGTATGGGCTCAAATCGCACAGCAAAGGTTTTGGATTTAGGTATCTGAGCATTTGTACAAGTACCGTATATACTCGAGTATAAGTCGAATTTTTCAGCACATTTTTTTGTGCTGAAAGTGCCCCCCTCGACTTATACTCGAGTCAAGCACTTTTCTGCAGCAAAAAATGTCATTTTCCGAACCGACTTTGGGGCCCCGTATCTCAGGCCCACTTGGTGCTAGGAACCCCAAATTTGGTGTACAAACCCAGTAGAACTGGTGCCATAACATATCCAAGTTGGGGTTCCTAGCACCAAGTGGCCCTGAGATACAGGGCCCCAAAACCGGTTCGGAAAATGTCATTTTCTGCTGCAGAAAAGTGCTTGACATTTTCTGAACTGATTTTTGGGGCCCTGTATCTCAGGGCCACTTGGTGCTAGTAACCCCAGCGGAAATTTTATGGTGCTAGTTCCACTGGGTTTGCACACCAAATTTGGGGTTCTTAGCACTAAGTGGCCCCAAGATACGGGGCCCCAAATTCGGTCAACTGTGTCCATCTGCAGCAATGTCATTTCGGGACCCTTTGAGTTCAGAGACCCCAAATTTTGGCTGCAGCTAGGGGGCATCTAGGAACCCTTAACTACCGAGTTTGAAGTTCATGGGACCTATGGCTGCAAATGGGCACAGTGAGGCATGCAAATGGGCACAGTGATGCTGCAAATGGGCATTGTTGACCCTCTTTTCCACTTATAGTAGCTGTGCATTTCTCACCCTCGTCTTATACTCGGGTCAATACGTTTTTCCCATTTTTTTTGTGGTAAATTAGGGCCTCGACTTATACTCGGAACGACTTATACTCGAGTATATACGGTACTAATACTCATGCCTAGTATCGGCACCAATATCGGTGCAACCCTAACAGCCATACAGGGTTGTCCACGTGCCGTAGCCACAATGCTTTTCTTTATAGCCGCAGCAGAAATTACACCCCGTGTCAGGTTCGATAGTAGTACTCCTTGCCGAACATGACATAGGATATAATTTTTGGGACCCTGTGATGCATGCGGGTGCAGTGCAGTGGTGCAGGCAACCTATTCGCCTCCCAGTCACATGCCAACCCCCCCTCTAAAAGGTGACCCATCGTGGATTGCTTTTAAGATCGGCGGCAAGGACTGCCGAAATGAAAAAAGATAATAAAGATAACCCAGATCAAGCCCTGATCTAACCGTTTTCACTCAAAAGGGAAGTTCTGCTTGTCTGCCTCCTACCCCCCCCCCCCCCCCCTCCTCCTCAAGTTTTTTGCCAGGCTTTTTGGTGGGGGGGAGCGGTACCTGGTTTTGACAGGTACCCGCTCCCACATCTGGAGCAAAAGTTCTCCCTTTAAATTTGCCACAACAGATAGCCTTGTTTATCCTTTTATCTGTGCATGCTGGGGGTGGTAAAACCACCACTTCGCCACCTGTTTATACCGGTCACCCGTGTAAAGGAGGCCTTGGGTGGAATAAAAAAACACACGTGTAGTTATTGATTATAGACAACTAATAACATACACATCTGTGGCATCAGGAGAATAAGAATTTTTTTGCTGGTGGGTCATTGTAATGCCAAGAAATACAGGTGCATCTCATAAAATTAGAATATCATCAAAAAGTTAATTTATTTCAGTAATTCAATTTAAAAAGTGAAACTCGTGTTTTTTTTTTTTTTTTTAATTTTTACAAATCTTTTATTTAGTCAAAGGGCATGGTTCAAGGACCCGCAACACGATATGAACAATTTTGGCATATAGCACAGCATTACATATATTCATTGCAGAAGTTGAAAATGCAGGTAGACATTATGTCCACTGACCGCCTGAGGCGTCTTGTTTATGCCTGGCTAGATGTAGCGAAGACATAACCTCGGAACCTGGCAGGGCTAAGGTAAATCATAGCCAAAAAATAAATTGTTTTAATAGAGTGGGACCACGGAACCAGCCAAAATAATTTTTTCAATTTTGTATAAAGGGTAAGCACAGATCCATGACGAGAGAAAGGATATTGGAGTACAAAAAGAGGAAAAGAAAAGAGCAGAAAGGAAAGAGGGGTAAGAAGAGAAGGAAAGGGGGGGGGGTGAGTGGGAGGGGAGTGCGGGGGGGGGTGAAATTTGAGGTTGCGAGACGTACAGACGGTAGTCGGATTGCATGTGTATTCAGAGTCCTAGTAAGGTCGATTTAATTAGAGTTATAGTCAAAAAGGGTTCTACATTCATCAGAGAAGATGAACATGTTCCAGAGCGACCAAGTCTTGGAGTAGCCTTCTTGTTGGTGGCGTGCCTGGGGCACTGGAGGCGTGGAGGAGAAAAAAGGCTGGGTCGTCCGGTATTGGGCGCTCCGTGAATTTTTGGGCAATGCGCTTAACCTCTTTCCAGAAGTGTTCTATTTTGGGACAGGTCCAAAAAATATGGAGAATGGTGCCACATTCTTTCTGGCATCTCCAGCAATAATCAGAAGTTGCGGGGAAAATTTTTTTGTAGCTTCACAGGTGTTCTATACCATCTGGTTAAAAGTTTAAAGTTAGTTCCTTGCACCTTCGTGCAGATGGATTATTTGTACGTAAATTGGAGGATATGTCGTCTTTGTTGTGAACTGAGAGTGCGACCAAGATCCTGCTCCAACTCGTGGAGGCAGCATAGGGAGTGGAGTCCTGGAGGTGTGATCAGTAGGTTGTAGTTGGCCGAGAGTGTGTGTGGCATCACTCCTGAATCCTAGCAATACTCCTCTAAAATTATAAGGGGTCTACTGAAGTTACTCGGGGGCGGGAGAGATCTGAAGAAATGAGTGAGTTGGAGAGCCCACCAAAACCCCAAGCAGAAGGAACCCGTTGGGTTGGTGAGGGAAGAGATCAATGGCCAACACCCATCAATTAAGAAGTGAGAGGCCTGTGAACGTCCAGAGTTCGTCAAATTCTGAAAGGCTGTATCTTGGTATCCTGGGGTAAAAAGTGGATTTCCCAATATTGTGAATAATGGCGAGGACGGGGAAGAGAGATGTTTGTATAAACAAAGATGAACAAAGTCTCACGGTCTGGCCAATTGGGGGATGGTTTTTCTCGTCCCTCGCCAGAGAGGTATAGCACCAAGGTGCCTTACAGAGAGATGTGGCACTTTGAGCCTGTTCTAACTGAACCCATAATTTGATGTTGCAATGCCTATTCCAATCAACGAATCTACTTAGGTTTACAGCCGGGAAGTATTTATGCACTTCTGGCACTGCTAGCCTCCCATATTGTTTAGGTAGTGTGAGCTGACTTCGTCTTAATCGTGGGCGTTTGTGGGCCCATATAAATGCAAAAAATATCCCTTGGATCTGTTTGAAATAGTTGGATGGGATATAAATTGGTAAAGCTTGTAGGAGATATAGACATTTAGGAAGGATACTCATTTTGAGGATGTTGCATTGGCCAATCCACGAGTGGAGACCGATATTCCATTTGTCCAAAAGAGATATTCTATAGATGCAATACACACAGAGTGATATATTTCAAGCATTTCTTTCTTTTAATTATGATGATTATGGCTTATAGCTAGTGAAAACTCAAAATTCAGTATCTCAGAAAATTAGAATATTACATAAGATCAATAAAAAGAAAAGTATTTTTAATACAGAAATGTTGGCTTACTGAAAAGTATGTCCAGTATAGTATGCACTCAATACTTGGTCGGGGCTCCTTTTGCATGAATTGCTGCATCAATGCGGTGCGTCATGGAGGTGATCAGCCTGCGACACTGATGAGGTGTTATGGAAGCCCAGGTTACTTTGATAGCGGTCTTCAGCTCGTCTGCATTGTTGGGTCTGGTGTCTCTCATCTTCCTCTTGACAATACCCCACAGTTTCTCTATGGGGTTTAGGTCAGGTGAGTTTGCTGGCAAATCAAGCACAGTAATACTATGATCATTAAACCAGGTATTGGTACTTTTGGCAGTGTGGGCAGGTGCCAAGTCCTGCTGGAAAATTAAATGAGCATCTCCATAAAGCTGGTCAACAAGGGGAAACCTGAAGTTCTCTAGAATTTCTTGGTAGAGGGCTGCGCTGACTTTGAACACAGTGGACCAACACCAACAGATGACTTGGCTCCCCAATTCATCACTGACTGTGGAAGCTTCACCTTGGACCTCATGCAACTTGGATTCTATGCCTCTCCACTCTTCCTCCAGATTCTGGGTCCTTGATTTTACAAATGAAATGCAACATTTTCCACAGACAGTGATTAATTGGGGAGCCATCTCATCTGCTGGTGTTGTTCCACTGTGTTTTATCAAGTCCAAAGTAAGTGCAGCCCTCTACCAGGAAATTCTAGAGCACTTCATGTTTCCCTCTTTGTTGACCAGCTTTATGGAGATGCTGATTTCATTTTCCAGCTGGACTTGGCACCTGCCCACACTGCCAAATGTACCAATACCTGGTTTAACCACTTCGGCCCCGGACCATTTGGCTGCCCAAAGACCAGAGCACTTTTTGTGATTCAGCACTGCGTCGCTTTAACTGACAATTGTGCGGTCATGCGACGTGGCTCCCAAACAAAATTGATGTCCTTTTCCCCCCACAAATAGAGCTTTCTTTTGATGGTATTTAATCACCTCTGCGGTTTTTATTTTTTGCGCCATAAACAAAAAAATAGCGAAAATTTTGAAAAAAACGCATTATTTTTTACTTTTTGCTATAATAAATATCCCCAAGAAATATATAAAAGAAACATTTATTTTCCTCAGTTTAGGCCGATATGTATTCTTCTACATATTTTTGGTAAAAAAAAAAAAAAAAAACCGCAATAAGCGTTTATTGGTTTGCGCAAAAGTTATAGTGTCTACAAAATAGGGGATAGTTTTATGACATTTTCATTATTATTTTTTTTTTACTAGAAATGGCGGCGATCAGGTGTTTTTTTTTTTTTTTCTTTGTTTTTATCGTGACTGCAACATTATAGCAGACAGATTGGACACTTTTGGTGTGATTTTTGGGACCATTCACATTTATACAGCGATCAGTGCAATTCAAATTGCATTGATTACTGTGTAAATGTGACTGGCAGTGAAGGGGTTAACCTCTAGGTGGCGCTGCAGGGGTTAAGTGTTTCCCAGGGAGTGATTCTAACTGTGGGGGGGAGGGGCTGTGTGTGACACGACACTGATCACCGCTCTTGATGACAGGAAGCTGTGATCAGTGTCCTGTCACTAGGCAGAATGGGGAAATGCTTGTTTATATTATTTCCCCGTTCTTCCTGTCCGTGAGACGATCGCGGGTATGCTCACGGACATTGAGTCCACGGGACCCGCGATCACACTCACGGAGGTGGCGGTGGGCAGCGCGCGCCCTCAAACCGCTTCTTAAAGGGCAACGTACAGGTACGTTAATCTGCCTGTTCATGCCCTTCTGCCACAGTATATCTGCGTGAGCAGGTCGGCAAGCAGTTAATGATCATGGTATCACTGTGCTTGATTGGCCAGCAAACTAGCCTGACCTAAACCCCATAGAGAATCTGTGGGGTATTCTGAAGAGGAAGATGAGACACGAGACCCAACAGTGCAGTCGCAGACAAGCTGAAAGCTGCTATCAAAGCAACCTGGGCTTCCATAACACCTCAGCAGTGCCACAGGCTGATTGCCTCCATGCCACGCCACATTGATGCAGTCATTCATGCAAAAGGAGCTCCGATCAAATATTGAGTGCATACTATACTGTACATGGACATACTTTTCAGTAAGCCAAAAGTTCTGTATTTAAAAAAAAATGTGTGTGTGTATATATATATATATATATATATATATATATATATATATATATATATATATATATATATATATATATATATATATATTTTATTGGACTTATGTAATATTCAAATTTTCTGAGATACTGAATTCTGGATTTTCACTAGCTGTAAGCCATAATCATCATAATTAAAAGAAAGAAATGCTTGAACTATATCACTCTGTGTGTAACTCATCTATATAAAATGAGTTTCACTTTTTGAATTCTTGAAATTAACTTTTTGATATTCTAATTTTATGAGATGCACCTGTATTTAGCTACATTTTATACTTTATTTTGTTTACTATTTAGTGCCTGTTTTACTTTGATAATAATAAAAAAACAAATAAAACACTAACATTGTAACCTTGTTAAAATATTTTTGATTTTTCAGTAGCCTCCTTTAGACAGGCCGTGTACGATTCACTGTTTCTCTACATTATGTAATCCTCTAATAAATTTAGAACAATGACCTTCCTTAATAATGAAATAAGAAAATGTTCCCTTTTCTCCACATAAAGAGCCGATACAGACAGTGTCCTGGCATCTGACAGGGTGTTTGTCCTCCCTCTCCAGAATGTTATTTTAGGCTAGGTTCCCATCTATGCAATATGGGAATGCACACAAAATTCTGAATGTTTTTACAATGCACAAAAAAGTGCATTCCTTTAGTAGGCAGGTGGCAGTGCCATTAAGTCTTAAAGCAGTGGTAAAGCCCGCTTTGTGTTTCTTACCTACAGGTAAGCCTATAATAAGGCTTACTTGTAGGTAAAATGAATATCTCCTAAATGTGCCCCATTTAGGAGATATTCACCCTGGGTGCAGCCAGGGTCCTTACCAGCGCATGCGCTTTGAGTATGCCAGACCTTCAGAGCTTTGTGCCGGAACTGAGGGCTTCCATGCGCATGGAGCCTGCGAACCTGGAAGAAAGGCCGGGGAAAATTGTCAGCTCTCTCAGCGGTGACAGCGTTCTGCTGGAGGGCTTCATTCTAAGTATGTGGATACTAGCACATTATGCCATTGTCTTACAGGTTTCTTTTACTGGCACCCCAACATCTCTATACCTGCACAGGTGTTCCATTCATCTGGGTGCAAACAGTCCCATTCATGTCTATGGGGGCACAGCTGCTGGTCCCAATTCAGCAGCCACCTGAGTGCGTGTCCTCGTGTGCAGACAGTGTGAACACCTGTGCATCCCGTGTGGGAAATGACGGCCCTGTGCACGGGTGTATGGAGAGGTATACCCGTGTGAATGAGACCTGATTGTGACCTGTAAAGTTGTGTGCATGCTGTTGCACCTGCATAGTTGTAAAGTAGCCCTTAGGCTTGTTTTGGGTGTAATACATATGATTCCTTTTAATAAATTCTTTACAAACCTGTTGCACCACTAAAACGGCTCTTGTGTCCATTTTATGCCACGGGCAAAGATCAAATTCAGCGTTATACATTTTTTACATAATTCTTTTAATGCCGTAAATCGCAACACAGATATGGTGCACATCTGTGAATTGGTATGGCGTGTTGGAACTCCATTCAATCTGACACCACATTATACCGCAGTTAAATTTTGTGCATTACGGTACTTTGCAGCAATATGCAGTAGAACATGCGCTACCATGCATTACTGCGTGCACAAGTGTAAACTCTCCCTAATGGTTTTGAGTTGTTCTTATTTCAGTCACTTTTTGTTATTGGTGTTGTTAACTATTCTTTTATATGTATCTGTTAAAGGAACCCTGTCACCAACTTTAAAAAAAAATGTAGTTAAAAGCACAAAAAAGAAGAATTACGTATTTTAATTGCTTATTTATTTCAAGGTGCTGCTTTGGTACAATTAGATGTTCTTTATAACATGGCAATTCTTCACTTTCAAGCCTACTTTGGTACTGTACAGCAGCCAATCTCATCTAGGGGTTTCTAGGGTGTGCGATTTGATCTTCCATTTGATGGAGCCTACATAGTTCTATGGCCAACACCATATGGTGGAGCAAGCTGCATGACACCAATTCTCTTTTTAGCTGTCTGTAAGGGTGGCATTGTGACCACCACTGTAGAGGAGGGTCCTTCTTCCCGCTGACCTCCGGCGTAAGGGTCCTTCTTCCCGCTGACCTCCGGCGTAAAGGGTCCTTCTTCCCACTGACCTCCGGCGTAAGGGTCCTTCTTCCCACTGACCTCCGGCGTAAGGGTCCTTCTTCCCGCTGACCTCCGGCGTAAGGGTCCTTCTTCCCACTGACCTCCGGCGTAAGGGTCCTTCTTCCCACTGACCTCTGACGTAAGGGTTATGATTATTATTATACAGGATTTATATAGCACCAACGGTTTGTGCCGCACTTTACAATGTAAAGGAAGACAATGCACCAACAGTACAATTTCAAAACAAGAGGGTTAGAGGAGCCCCGCTCCTGCGAGCTTACAATCTAAGAAGGATGGGCTGGTGAAACAAAAGGTAGGGACTGTGATGGATGAATTGATGAGGGGAGTGGAAGATTCGATTGTTAGCTGGAGGCAGGATTGGCCTCCCTGAGTTTTCAGGGGTCGCCTCAAAGTGGATAGAGTAGGAGATAACCGGACAGATTGTGGTAGTGAGTATCAGAGGATGGGAGAGGCTCTGGAGAAGTCCTGGAGATGAGCATGGGAGGAGGAGACAAGCATGGGAGGAGGAGACAAGGGAGCTAGAGAGCAGAAGGTCTTGGGAGAAGCGGAGAGGACGGTTTGGGTGATAAGACGGTTAGGGAGTGAATAAGTTGCTGAGTGGTGTCAACAGTTAGAAAGGAGAGATGTTTTAAAGTAGGTGAAGTCTGCACGATTTATACAGTGATTGGATTTGGGGCTGAAAGGACAGGTCAGAGTCCAGGATTACACCTAGTACCTTGGCATGAGGGGAGGGACTGATGGTTATATTATTGATCTTGATGGAGATGTGAGGGGGGAGGGGCGGGGCGGGCATGGGCTGGAGGAAATATTTTGAGTTTGTGGAAGTAGGGTGACATCCATGCTGATATGTCAGTTAGTAAGTTATTAATGCGAGAGGAGACGGAGTGAGGGAGTGAGGTGAGGAGTAGAGCAATAGATTTGTGGGTCGTTGAGGATAGAACCTGAGGTACCCCTACAGAAAGAGGAAGTGGAGAGGAGGAAATGGTTATAGGTCACACTGAAGGAGTGCTGCGAGGGGTAGGAGAAGAGCCAGGAGAGAGAGTCTTGAAGGCCAAGAGGAGTTTTTTTGAGGAGGAGAGGATGCTCAACAGTATCAAAAGCTGCAGAGAGGTCGAGTAGTATGACATGGTGGACATTGATTTTAGCAGTTAGTAGGTCATTAGTGAGTTTCAGTAGGGCAGTTTCAGTGGAGTCTTAGCAAGGGAAAGCCAGACTGTAAGGGGTCAAGAAGGTTGTTGTCATTGAGATAAGACGGTTGTAGACTAAGCGTTCTAAAAGTTTTTACGCAAACTGGAGCAAGGAGACGGGTTTAAAATTGTTTAGGCTGGTGGGATCCAGTGAGGGCTTTTTACGTATAGGTGTGATCAGGGCATGTTTTAGAGGGGAGGGGAAGGTGCCAGTAGAGAGGGAGAGATTGAAGTTGTGAGGGAGCATAAGATAGAAGAAGAGGGTGACCGTAGTAGATGTGAGGGGACAGGTCGTAAGGTGGGCTTCTGGGATAACTTTAGAGACCTCATCGGTAGTAGCAAGGTCAAAAGAGGAGAGTGTTTGAGAGTGGATTTGTACAGGGTATGTTTTTTTTTTTTTTTTTTTTTTTTTTTTTAAATCAAAATTTTTATTATTTCATTTATATATACATCATTTATACAACATTCTATACCCCTATATTCAATCCACAGAAAGAAAACATACTACACATTACATCCTTCCTCTCCTACCGCAGTTTCCCCCCTGTCCCAGCAGTCGACATTACATATATGATGAAAAAAAAAAAATTCCCTCCCCCAACACCCCCCTTCGTGTACAATCGTGCTTATAATTATAAAGTGTTTAAAGATGAAGTTATAAATAAATTCCCCCTTGTTTGATTTGTGTCATTATCCCTTCCATTCATTATTATGTATTTGAGAGAAAAAAAAAAAACCCTTACCCATCCCCCTCCGTGTACAATCGTGCTTATAATTATAAAGTGTTTAAAATGTAAAATCATAAATAAATTCCCCCCTTATTCTAATTTGTGTCATTAATCACTTCAATTCATTATGAGATAAATCCCCCTTTATTCTAATTCGTGTCCATAGTCATAATAATGACTATTCATTCAATTCATAATAATGTGATTTGTGAGAAACCCCCCCCCCCCCCCCCCAAAATACATTCGTGCTTAGGAAGGGAATAATATCCCTATAGTTCATAATTATTATAAATCGTGTATCTGTGTTTCCTTTCCCCCCTCTCCTCCCCTCCCCCTTTATAAAATAATGAGTGAGGGGGGAATCCCCCTCCCATCTAATCTTCTAGTGTCTATAAATTTATTTATATGTGTAATTCCCTTTTCCTTCCCTTTCCTCCCCCCTCTCTCCCCTCGCAAAAAAAAAAAAAAAAAAAAAATCTGTCAAGACTGGGGCAGGGGGGAAGTAGTAGAGAATCCAAAATCCAAAAACCGCATATACATATAACCATACATTATCTTACCCCCTTCCCTCTTTGATTAGCATTAGAGAAGTTATTTCACTATTTACGTCTACCCTTCAGGGCCATTCTTCTTATATCTCTATTCTAAATGACTATACCATTTCTTGTCATTAGGTTCTGAAGAGATTTGTGCTATCTTAACTGGTGTCTTATACCATCTCGCTAGGAATGTATATGCCATTTCTTGCACCTTTGTACTTATGGAGGTAGTAAATGTTAACGATATCATTTTATTTATTTGTTTATCTGTCCACACTTGGCCTAGCTCCCTCTCCCATTCTTTTATAAAGTATGGAGGTTTCTTTTCTTGCTCTCCTTGGATCATTCTGTACATCCGGGATAACATATGCCCAGCTTCTGATGTCTGTGCACACTGCCTCTCAAACGCGGTAAGTGTATTTATGGGTCTTAATGGTTTTATTTTCTTAAGGAAACTTGTCATTTGACGGTGTTTCCATTCCGCCATTCTTGTCTCCCCAAATTTCAATATCATCTCCGTCAGTGATAGTAAGACTCCACTTGGGGCAAACTTACCACATCTAATATTCCCGTCTTGTCCCCATGCCCCCAGACTTCCCGTCTTCTCCCCCCGGGGGGAACCACGGAGATCCCTCCAGAGGAGCCAGAGGGGAGGTCTGAGGAGCATACCTGCCCTCTTTATTCATTCTATCCCATACTTCTAATGTATTCAGGGTCATTGGTGATGTCCTTTGTGACAGCCCTCTCAATGACCCTTGGATTCATGGTGCTCCTGCCAGGTTTCTCCCCGCCATCGCCATTTCTGCCTGTACCCATGGTTTTCTATTTAGGTCATGGCACCAGTCCGTTATTCTAAAAGTTTTGACGCAAACTGGAGCAAGGAGACGGGTTTAAAATTGTTTAGGCTGGTGGGATCCAGTGAGGGCTTTTTACGTATACAGGGAATGTTTTAGAGGGGAGGGGAAGGTGCCAGTGGAGAGGGAGAGATTGAAGTTGTGAGGGAGCATAGGATAGAAGAAGAGGGTGACCGTAGTAGATGTGAGGGGACAGGTGGTAAGGCAGGCTACTGGGATAACTTTAGAGACCTCATCGGTAGTAGCAAGGTCAAAAGAGGAGAGTGTTTGAGAGTGGATTTGTACAGGGTATGTTAAGTGGGTTAGATGTCTGTGCAGTGGAGATGTTCCCACGCATTGCATCAATCTTGTTTTTGTAGTGATTGGCAATCTCCTGAGCAGTGAGCGAGTTACTGGGTGGAGATGGTGGAGAAAGTAGAGAATTAAAAGTAGAGAAGAGACGACGAGGACTGGAGGACAGAGTATTAATGAGGGTGACAAAGTAGGTTTGTTTGGCAGCATGGAGGACTTATATTTTAAGAAGGCGGATTTATATTGGGTGATTATATTGGTCATTCTTCCCACTGATCTCCGACGTAAGGGTAATTCTTTCCAATTACTCCCAAAAAATAATTTTAGCATGGCTTCTGTAAGACCTGAAAGCTATTTCAACAGTTTCCCTGCAGTAAAAAAGGTTGAAGTCGTTCTGTTACCCTCCATAGATGTGGACAGTAGTGCTTTGGCAGATGTGAACTGTATCATGAAAACATAGACTGTTTCAAGGGTTGGGTTAACAGCACTAGAATCCTAAGGGTTGTTTGATGGTCTTGTATTGTTATTATATAACAAGTATATTAGTATAATGAATGGGGGGGGCATTTTGAATACTGGGCAGACAGTTTCTGCACACCAAAGGATTTACAAAATCACCATGGATATGGGTGATTTAGGAACTGAAGTGCCACAGTGTAATTTTCAAAATTGGTTTATCCCAGACATAAATTGCATACAAAAGCCAGAACATTTCCGGGGCTTTACACCGCTCCCTTCCTCAGGGCTTTGAGATGTAGAAAAACTTTTCTTACGCAAACTCAAGATTTTTATACAATCGGCAAATTGACAGAGCAAAGACCAGCAGTAGACAAACCAATTCTGATCATCATAGACTGTACCAGATGGGCACAATCCCCAGTGATCACAGTCTTACTGATAATCAAAGAGGGGCTGACATACCTCCAGTAAGTTCAATGTAGGCTCTGTTATAGCCAACTAGCAAAGCTTATAGTTTAGCTCCAGGTATGTTCTGTTTTGCGAACTTACATTGGTCCAGCTTGGACCGAAGTTAAGTCAATTTCATACCTGAGGGACTGCTGGGGTAGCTGACAATCACTGTAGTAGTAAATGCTACTACAGTGATTGCTGCAATTTTCCAGGTCCTGTGCTAAGTGGTTTCTCCACAGGAGGTAGGTGACTTGCTCAGCACTGCCGCCATTTATAAAAAAGCTTTTTTTTTTTTTTTATTTTTTTTTTTTAAATAAATACACTGTCACAAGAACAAAAAAAAAGTTTTTTTTATTTTTTTGTTTAAAGAATACAATCTGTTGGAGAGGATTGTATTCCTTAAATAAAAAGTTACAAGGCGTTCTATGAATGGGGGCAGTGCTGAATAAGTGCTCCCTGCAGTTAGTGTGCAGAGGAGAAGATGCTCGGCACAAGACATGGAAGATCACTGTAGTAGCGCCGACAGTCATTTTCGGCGTCCCCTGCGGACCCTCCGGTATGGGAGATCCATGCTTGCATTGTGCCAAGCTGGACCAATGTAACTTTGCGATAAAGATCATACCTGGAGTTCAGCTTTAAACCTCTTTTGCGGAAAAGTCAGACTGGAAGTAAACATGGATTGCCATTGCTTACACGCTAAGTTTACCTAAAATAAAAAAATCTGCATAATGGACATTACTTACCTTTTTTTTTTTTTTTGGAATACTTACCTCCAGTGCCCCTAATTTGCGTTATCCTCCTTTCACCAAAATCTTCCTCTTCCGACTTTGCCTGCCCTTTCCACCCAGCTCCTCTATTCATAGAAGCCTTAGTACATCTTCCATGAAAAAAAATGTGATCTATGAATGGAGGACAAGCTGAGGTCTGCTCCTCCATAGATCGTGGCCAGGTGGCACCCTTGATGAGACCCTTGGTTCTATTATTCGCCCCGCTGTACTGGAAGATTATGGCGGCAGGGTTGGGCATCCGAGAAGGAAGATTTGGGCAAAAGGAGGACCCAGCCGCACAAGGCACCACATCTCACTGAAGGTAATATCCCTTGTGGTGTGGTGTTTTGTTTTTTTGTTTTTGGTAAGCCTAGGCTTTAAAAAACTACTTCAGCCAAGAATCTGGTGTTAGACTAAGCTGGAAAGGGTTAGAACTTCTGTCAGGCTTTAACCTGACCACTTTACAAAATGGGAAGTCCAACAGGTTCATGCAGGTAAAGTGCGAGCATTATTATAGATTTGTCCCCTCTTCCCTTTTTTAGCCATAACACAAGATTTTGGAGTGTGTCTGTGTGAAATCTCAGAGTAGTTGGTGCTTGGAACAGGCTTCTAGCAGAGGTAGTCAGGCAACAGTAGAAAGCAGCAAAAATAGACATCACTGTGACAAACTCACCCGGGACAGAGGCTTTTGGAGGGGACTGAATGCTGGCCTCTTGCCTACTGATTATGGGCCCTGGTATTTGGGGGGAATGGTGCTCTTTGTGAGCTGTATGCCTGGGGACCCTTGAGGTGGTGTTACTTTAGATTCAGGTCCTTGTCCCCCAAGACACACAAACTCTGGGAACCCTGTATATGCCATATTAGGAATAGTGACTGAGAAAATATATCTTGGATTACTTAAAATGGGACAGTAATATGTATCCACAATATCTCCCAGGTTATATGTAAAGACTATTCTTGGTTTGTTTAATTCTGAACTCAACATGTTAGTTGAGAGAGCTGATCACATTGGCCTCTAGAACTGGGTAGGAGACGGACAGTCTACTCCTACTATAGTTTGTTGCCTACTAGGCTGAGGAGGGGGGGAGATCACGGTTTGTATTGTTAATTGTAATAATCTAGTGCTATTGTGAGAAGTTGTCCTGTGTTTAAACTAATGTGTGAAGCTCGGTGACAACAAGTCTGACCTGTAGTGAAATCCTGATTAATCCTAACAATGCTCCGGGAGGGGCACGGAGTCACATCGGCTGCTTTAAGGGATTAGTTAATTGGCTCATGTTAATTAGGTTTCTGGTTACAGTTCTTATTGTAAGCCTGCTGTATACATTTGTCATCTCAAATAAATCAGTCCATGTTCAGCAGCTAAACAAGTATCGTCTTGTTTTGCGCTTGTTGTGAGCAGTTGGAATATCTGATATCTATATTCAGACTGTGAGGAAGCGGTATATGACAAAAGCACTCAAGCGGAGTGTGGGACGTTTTTGTTACAATCACAATTTGTGTTGTGTTTGGGGCAGCGCAGCCACAGACCGGTCAGGGTGCCCATGCTGAGCATCAGAACTGGAGCAATGGAAGGTGGCCTGATCTGATGAATCACGTTTTTTCTTTTACATAATGTGGATGGCCGGGTGCATGTGTGTCACTTACCTGGTGAAGAGATGGCACCAGGATGTACTATGAGAAGAGGGCAAGCCACTGGAGGCAGTGTGATGCTATGGGCAATGTTCTGCTGGGAAACCTTGAATTCTGCCATTCATGTGGATGTTACTTTGAAACCACTTGCCTAAACATTGTTGCTGACCAAGTACACCCCTTCATGGGAATAATCTTCCCTGATGGCAGTCGCCTCTTTCAGCAGGATAATGCAGATGGATAGATGGATGGATGTACAACGTACAAGACGTGTAAGCTAGATGTGCACAGTAGACATGTGCAGAATTAAACATTTTGTTTTGATTAGTTATTTACATGAATTCGTTTAATCTGCTTGCTTCGTTTTCAAAATTTGTTTTGTTTATTTGTATTCGAATCGATTCGAATGGTTTTCAAATTTCCAAAGAGAATAAGATATAATAGAAAAAAATGGAATGGAATAGAAAAGAACATCATGGTAAAACGGAACAAAATGGGATAGAAAATAAAAGAATAGAAAGGAATAGATTAAAAAAAAATAGAATTAAATAGTATTAAAAATAGTATTAAATAGTATTAAAACCACCTGAAATTCAAATAGAATAAAAAAATAGAATAGAAATAATATGACCATTTTCCAAAATTCAAATAGAATCAATTTGAATAGAAAAGAATAGAAAAAAAACGAATATAACCATCTTCCTATTCTGATCTATTCTATTCTATTCTATTCAAATTAATTCTATTTGAATTTTTGGAAATGGTTATTCTTTCTATTCTATTTTTTTTAATTCTTTTATTCTATTAGTCTATTCTATTAGTCTGTTCATTTTTTTTTTCTTATGTATTCAAATGTATTCTGTTTGAAATTTGAGTTTCAGAAGACGGTTATATTCTTGTTATGTTATTCTATTTCTATTATATTCTAGTCTATCCTGTTTTATTTTCTGTTCTATTTTGTTCTGTTTTACTCTATTATATTCTATTCTTTTATTTTCTGTTATATTCTTTTCCTTTTTTTTTTCTATTCTATTTTATTCTCTTTGGAAATTCAAAAACGATTCGAACATCGTCAATTTTTTTTTCGCTATTTCAAATTCGTTTAAATTCGGTACTATTGTAATTCGGATACATCCGAGTTTCCGAAAATGAAACGAACCGCACATGTCTAGTGCAGTGTCTTACTAATCAAGGCTTAGGCAATACAATTTATGTTAAAGTGTGAAATTGTGGACAAGCAGGATTTTTATTTATTTTTATTTTTTTCATTCAAGGATAGGAAGGATTTATAATGCAGAAGAGACATACCTTTTGTCTTTTCTGAATTAAAGGAGAAGGATGGGCAAAGCTTTTTGGCCCTACCTCTCCTATGGATTACAGTAGTGCAGTTTGTGCTGCACTCCAGTGATTCACGTTCAGCCTACAGTGGGCTAAAGTCCGCTGTCAGTTGACATCACTCAGCTGACCCAGGCCCTGGAAAGATCCTGACTTTAAAGTCCGGATCCACTTGGGTGCCCGACCGGCAACTGGCTCAGCCTCTCAGCACGCTGCTGGGAGGCTGAGCCAGCTGCTCCAGTGAGCACTGGGCTCTCTGCTCACTGAAGACTGAGAACTGAGTGATCAGCGGTCTTTGATCGCTCAGTTCTCAGTCTTAGAAGCCGTGGAGGACAGATTCTGCATCCACCTGGTTGAGTATATAATTTATAATTTTATTTTTTTAAAGAACTCATATTTTTCTTTACTATACGTCCCTGTACGGGCAGCTCAGTGTACAATTTTAGCCATGCGGAGTTGACTGAACTCCTGAGCATGCACGGGAGTGATGTCATCTAAGCCCGGCCAATTACAGTGTCTGGGGATCGATGCCTGGAAGCCACCAGGCTGAAGGCCAACAGGGAGCTCCGGGGGATCACAGCCTTGGAGCACAGTAAGTATAGTTTAATGTAATGTGTCCTTTTAAAGGAGAAGTACAGCCAAAGCTTGTTTGGCTGTACTTTTCCTGTGGATCACAGGAGTGCAGTCCAATCCCGTTTTCAGCAGACAGCGGGCTCAAGCCTGCGGCCGGCTGACGTCACCAGTCCAGGCTTGGGCAAGATTGTGACAATGAAGTCGGGATCCGCTCACATGCCTGGACCGCCACCCGGCTCAGCCTCTCAGCGAGCCGCTCTCACCCCTCCACAGCCCAGCACTACAGTGAGACAGCCACCAGCTCTCTGCTCAGGGAGCTCTGAGAACTGAGCGATCCGTGGTGTTTGGTCGCTCGGTTCTCAGACATTTATTTAAAATAATTTTTGAGTGTGTTGTGTGAACTGGAACAACATAGCCAACAAATATCAGGGTTCTTCAAATGTGACTGCAAAAGTGGAAATAAACATTAACCGCTTCCAGACCGCCCGCCATCGTTATTCGTCGGTACTTTGATGCCATAACCGCAGTTTATTCTTAAACGGCGGGTGGTCCGCGTTCAGGTAAAAGTGGTCTCCGCTGCGGATTCGCTGCAAGATCACTTTTATCGGCGACGCAAGAGATGACCACCCCCCCTCTCGCCGCGTTACAGTCATCTCAGCTTCTTACCAGAGCTGCCAATAGCGGCGGAGATGATCCAATCCTTTTCCTTCTAAGGCACTGTGTCGAGTGAGGGAATGATGGGCCCCCACTTGACTCAGTGACGTTGGGTGACAGAAGCAACGTCAAACATCATTTCCGACCAACGACCTTAAAGGGAAATTTTTTTGACCCCCGATCTCAGTAAAGAGGTCCTGTCATGCTTTTTCTTTTTTTTTCTATATAGGGATGTTTACATACCTTGTAGTAGTTATAAAAGTGATACAATTTTTTTATTTTTTTTAAAGGGACAGTGTAAAAGTTAACAATAAAAAGTAAAATAAGAAAAAAAAAAATTTAAAGCGCCCTGTCCCTCCGTACTTGTGCTCAGAAGCCAACGCATAGGCAAGTCGCACCCGCATATGTAAACGGTGTTCAAACCACACATGTGAGGTATCACCATGATCGTTAGAGCGAGAGCAATAATTCTAGCCCTAGACCTCCTCTAACTCAAAACTGTAACCTGTAGAAATTTTTAAACGTCGCCAATGGAGATTTTTAAGGGCAAAGTTTGTCGCCATTCCACGAATGGGCGCAATTTTGAAGCATGACGTGTTGGGTATTATTTACATCATCTTTCACAATATAAAAAGAAATTGGGATAACTTTTACTGTTCTCCTTTAATTAAAAAAAAGTGTATTTTTCCCCCAAAATTGCCTTTTATAAGACCGCTACGCAAATACAGTGTGACATAAAGTATTGCAATGACCTGCATTTTATTCTCCAGGGTGTCTGAAAAAAAAATGTATAATATATAATTTTTTTATTTAATTGTATGTATATATGTGTGTGTGTGTGTATGTATATGTATATGTATATGTGTGTATATATATATATATATATATGTATGTAATGTATGTATGTATGTGTATATATGTGTATATATATATATATATATATATATATATATATATAATATTTGTTTGGGGGTTCTAAGTAATTTTCTAGCGAAAAAAAAAATCGGATTTTAACTTGTAAACAACAAGTTTGAAAAAATTGGTCCGCTCCTTTAAGTGGTTAAGATACATAAGAAATGTGCATTGCTTGGGGGACACAGTTACTTATTTTGGCACCCGCCACACCTTGTGTTTGTTGTATGACAGGTTGTGTGTCTAGTACGCTGCAGCTTACTTCCTTCTGCCCTCTGGCTCTATTATAATTCACCACAATTGTTTTTTTGTTTTTTTTTTCTTCTAGCTATGAAGGTCAGCGCTTGTGTAAAGACGGGAGATCTCTGAGAAGCAGTGAAGGGATGTGGTTATCCTCGAGTGACAAGGACCAAGAGAGAGACAGCGGGCTTGGAGGTGGAAGAAGCGGGGTGGAGAACAAAGCCTGGAAAGTGGCAGATCTCTGCTCTGTAGTGTAAGAGCGAGGCTGGGGCTGCATGAACATAACACGTGAAAAGATAACGGGGGGGAACCATATCCTGTTGTCTTCTAGGCGATCCTTCCTGTGCATTGCTGTCATCCGCTGACCCATTCTGGTATGACCTCATCTCATCATTTCCTTGTTTACTTGTGTTGTATGTCTCCGGTGGGTGCTTGCCATGTTTCTGATTTTTTTTTTTCATGCCAGCCTTCTTTCCCAGCCTTCCATGTAGACCCGTCACACCTCATTTCATTGCTGTTGTCACTTAAAGAAGAACCCTGATTGCAAAATTTTAAAGGCATACAGTAGTTCACCTTTCTGACAATGTTTCGTGCTGCATACATATTTAGGGGTATACCATGAAACATGGTCCCATATCGCCTCTTCACCACCTTTCAAACTCTATTTGAGAAGCAATCCACTATTGATCACTTTACAAAAGGGGGCTGTTGCACATTTGAACAAGCCCTTAAAAGACTTGGTAGCTTATAGACCAGGAGTGTGCAACTGCGGCCCTCCAGCTGTTGTGGAACTACAAGTCCCATCATACCTTTGCCTACCTGTCAGTCTTACCATGATGACTCTGGGAGTCATGCTTTTGTGGCTGTTGGTCTTGCAATGCCTCATGGGATATGTAGTTCCACAACAGCTGCAGTTGCCCACCCCTGTCAGACCATATGCTTTGTGGCCAGTTGAGCTTCAAATAGAGCTTAGTGGAGTTCTTCTTTAACATGGTGATGGTTTTGTGCTTTACACCATACTGCCACATCAAAGTGATTTTAAAGCTTAAAACTTTTTTTTTTTTTTTTTAACCTTAATTCATTCCTTACATTAAAGAGTTAGTTCATCTTTACGCAAAAAAAAAAATCAATGCAGGTAAGGGGTGTTTGTAGCTAAAAACAAACTGTGCAGCTCTGACTGAAGCTGAATAATGCCCTTGCTATAGGTGTAGGGCATTTACTTGCCTCCCCAAAGCCTGAATGGAATACTCCCAGGATGTTGCTAGTACGTTGCTAAGTGAGGCCTGGTTATTACTGCTCACCTCCTCCATCACAGGAGTGACCTGCTGCAGTCTAATGACGGTGGCTGGTCAGCAAGCGGTTAGAAAAAACTCCTACTGAAGGGTCCGTGTTCAGAGGATGCAGCTGAAGTATTGAATGTCTTCCCATTGTAGCAAGAGGAGTGAGACACTCTAGTTTATAGAGATCAGATACAGATCAGTGATCTAAAGAGAAAGGATATGCTCCTTCACTGGTGCGGAGGGCCTTAGTGAAAAGTGGTAGTTCCTGATGATGTAAATATAAAGTTTTCAAGCATGCCCTGCTGACTAGGGGAAGTCCAGGAGGCTATGCATGAAAAAGGAAGAAGGAAGGCGTTTTCTTCTATAGCGTTTGTATGGGTGTCAGACAGGCGTCAATGAGCTTTAGAATGGGGCATTTTTACTAAACGCCCCATGTGCGGTATTGTAGCACCGCAACCGCGCCAAAAACTCCTCCCAGAGCATTTGCGGAGCATTACTATAGACTTGAATGGGAGGCGTTGAAAGACTTCAAACGCCTCCTGACTTGACATGAGGCTTTGATTTTGAAGCGATGCAACTCTATCACTTAGTGTGAACAGCACAATGTGCTGTCCATTATATTTTGTGCATAGACATTTGAAGGGCGTTTTCACGCCTCTCAAACGCCTGCTCTCAGTGTGAACTCAGCCTAACTGTGAATAGGGCCTAAAAGCAATTATAAACACCCCCCCACCCCCATCTGCACCTTGTGTTTTTCATCAGCATTAGATGTGCACTGATCATGAAGTTTCATGGTGTCATTTCTTGCCCTGTACTCACAGATTATAGTATGAATGATCACATTCCAGTGTCAGAAATTGCTATTTGAAACACGAAGCACGTGGCATGGCACTGCACAGGTTAATGCATGACCCCTGTCTGTAGTTTAAGAACTGACACTTACTGTGAAAAAAAACTACATATTCCCACAATCCCTGGGGCTCTGGGTCTACTGCAGGTGCAGTAATTAGATCTGATACAGACAAACATGCACGTTTTCTATCTACATTTTCAGATCCCCGAGCACATCAGATTAACGCCAGCCTCTTTCATACATAATGTGGAAGATATTCATTACATTGGCTCTTAGTAAGGCCATGGTAACCATAAACACAAGTCAGAGGTTAGGCATCCTATGAGTCCGTATGCACGGGCTATGACACACTGCCCTAGCAAGTCTTATGGCCCGTACACACGATCCGATAATCAGACGAAAAATACCGCTTTCGACGCGATCGTACGATAATTGGATCATTAGTACAGAGCTTTAGAGAGGCGATCACGACAATTCATTCGATATTATTCGATCGGACAAGCACGAAAATGTTCCTCGTTTCAAAGCAGATTGTCTGATTTTCATTTAATCAGTACAGTTGTCATCCGAAAATACAATACAAATACATTACAACACATGACATTTTTTTTTCTGTCGTACGAGAATTTTCGTGACTTTAGTAACCTATTCAATTACTTGCGACTATTAAGCGAAAAAAGTCATACCTATCTGTCGTACGATATTCGGATCATGTGTACGGGCCATTAGATGATTGGCTGCACCTGATCACACCAAGCAGAAGGCAAGGTGCTCTTCCACCTGCTGCCTTCAGGTGACCATGCGGGGGCGCACATTGTACTTGTCTGTTGTGCCAAACACAGTGCAAAGGATCTGGGAAGGAACATGTTCCATTCATACACTTTACACTGCACTCTAGACTCTTTCCAAGACCTTTGCAGTAATTTCGTGTGATGTAAAAATCTGGAGCTATCACTATTTTATTCTCTAGGGCAAAGGTGGCAAACACAAGGCCCGTGGGCCGAATCTGGGCCCGTCAGGCCTTGTCATGTGGCCCCTGTCTGCCACCCTTTTTTTGTCACCGCTGTCTATTTTTCTCACCGACAGGTCTCCCAGGCAACATGAGTAAACCTCCTCCATCACGCCAGCGGCGCCGGCTTTGTGTGAGCGCATGCGCGGCCGGCCATTCGGTCTCCAAGGGAACATCTCCCGCTCTCTCTCCTCCTCGGTCCCTCTAGCAGCGCCGGCTGTTTGTGAGCTGAGCGCATGCGCGGTCCTCCCAGCATTGCTGTCAGTTTCCGAGGTTCCTAACAGCTCCGATGGCTATGTTTTTCTTTTATCCAGGAGGCTGCAGCCTGTGAGCTGGGGTTTTTTTTTTTTTTCGTTTTTTTTTTTTTTCGTTTTTTTTTGTTTTTTGTTTTTTCTTTTTTTTTTTTGGACTTTGGGCGGTGAGGTCAGAACCCAGGAGGAGGGGTAAAAACAATTGTTGCACACTGTTCATAGCGCACTCCTGAACCCTGCGATCCCTACGCAGCGCACTCCTGAACCCTGTGCTCCCTACGCAGCGCACTCCTGAACCCTGTGCTCCCTACGCAGCGCACTCCTGAACCCTGTGCTCCCTACGCAGCGCACTCTTGAACCCTGCGCCCCCTACGCAGCGCACTCCTGGACCCTGCGCTCCCTACGCAGCGCACTCCTGGACCCTGCGCTCCCTACGCAGCGCACTCCTGGACCCTGCGCTCCCTACGCAGCGCACTCCTGGACCCTGCGCTCCCTACGCAGCGCACTCCTGGACCCTGCGCTCCCTACGCAGCGCACTCCTGGACCCTGCGCTCCCTACGCAGCGCACTCCTGGACCCTGCGCTCCCTACGCAGCGCACTCCTGGACCCTGCGCTCCCTACGCAGCGCACTCCTGGACCCTGCGCTCCCTACGCAGCGCACTCCTGGACCCTGCGCTCCCTACGCAGCGCACTCCTGGACCCTGCGCTCCCTACGCAGCGCACTCCTGGACCCTGCGCTCCCTACGCAGCGCACTCCTGGACCCTGCGCTCCCTACGCAGCGCACTCCTGGACCCTGCGCTCCCTACGCAGCGCACTCCTGGACCCTGCGCTCCCTACGCAGCGCACACCTGGACCCTGCGCTCCCTACGCAGCGCACTCCTGGACCCTGCGCTCCCTACGCAGCGCACTCCTGGACCCTGCGCTCCCTACGCAGCGCACTCCTGGACCCTGCGCTCCCTACGCAGCGCACTCCTGGACCCTGCGCTCCCTACGCAGCGCACTCCTGGACCCTGCGCTCCCTACGCAGCGCACTCCTGGACCCTGCGCTCCCTACGCAGCGCACTCCTGGACCCTGCGCTCCCTACGCAGCGCACTCCTGGACCCTGCGCTCCCTACGCAGCGCACTCCTGGACCCTGCGCTCCCTACGCAGCGCACTCCTGGACCCTGCGCTCCCTACGCAGCGCACTCCTGGACCCTGCGCTCCCTACGCAGCGCACTCCTGGACCCTGCGCTCCCTACGCAGCGCACTCCTGGACCCTGCGCTCCCTACGCAGCGCACACCTGGACCCTGCGCTCCCTACGCAGCGCACTCCTGGACCCTGCGCTCCCTACGCAGCGCACTCCTGGACCCTGTGCTCCAAGAAAACTTTATTGGAGAATGCTCAGACTGAACACTATAGTGGAGTGCAGATACAACCAGCCCTTTGGGGGCAAGCAAACTGCTGATGCGGCCCCCGATGAATTTGGGTTTGACACCCCTGCACTAGGGTGTCTGCTTTCAGAAAATCTATGATGTTTGGGGTTTTTTTGTAATCTGCAGACCTAAAATAATTTTTTAACTATTTCAGCCCCGGAAGATTTGGCTGCTCAGTGACCAGGCCATTTTTTGTGACACGCCACTGCGTCATTGTACCCAAACAAAATTGACATCCTTTTTTTTTTTTTTCCCCCCACAAGTAGAGCTTTCTTTTGGTCGTATTTGATCACCTCTGCGTTTTTATTTTTTTATTTTTTTTGCACTATAAACAAAAGAAGAGCGACAATTTTTTTTAAAAAAAAAACGCAATATCTTTTTTACTTTTTGCTATAATAAATATCTCAAATTTAATAAAAAAAAAATTTTTTTCCTCTGTTTAGGCCGATATGTATTCTTCTACATATTTTTGGTAAATACAGACACACACACACACACACACACATATATAAAATATTTTTTTTTTCTTTTTTTTTTTTTTTTTTTAATGGTAATGGTGGTAATCAGCGAATTATTTATTTATTTTATTTATTTTTTAAATCGTGACTGCGATATTGCGGCAGACACGTTGGACACTTTTGACACATGTTTGGGACCAGTGACAATTATACAGCGATCAATGCTATAAAAATGCACTGATTACTGTATAAATGTCACTAGCAGGGAAGGGGTTAACACTAGGGGGCGATCAAGGGGTTAAGTGTTCCCTAGTGTGTGTGTGTGTTCTAACGGTGGGGGGATGGGACTGATTAGGAGCTGACAGAGATCGGTGTTCATACATACACACTCCCCTGAGAGAACTGGGATATGTGTGTTTGCACACACAGATCCCGGTTCTCGCTTTGTCGCGTGCGATCGCGGGTGCCCGGCGGTCATCACGCCCGCTGGGCACTCCGGCGGTGGGCGCGCGGCCCCCTAGTGGACAAAAGGCGAAGCGACGTAAGGTAATTTCGTTTGGCCCAGGGGAGCCAACCTGCCGCAGTCAGGAAGGGGATAAACGTGGGCAAAAAACGGCACTGACAGTGAAAGGGTTAAAGGAGAAGTTCTCCTTCAGGAACAAGTTGCATGTTTCACCCATAAGATTTGTTCGTTAAAAAACTTTTAACTTTTCTAACTTTTTTAGCTGGCTCCTAGATTCAAAGAAAATTTGTCAAGCCCTGGTTGAACTGTCCTGCTCGAAAAGCAGCATTTCAACACTCGCAGCCAATGCCTTGTTGATCGTGTATTCGTCTCAGTGGGAGTGATTTCTGCACCGACATTGATTGTGTTGATGTAGGGATCTGTCAGTTTTTGTTTGTTAAACCAGCTGATTGAACAGAAAAACTGTATGTGTCTACCCAGCTTAAGGCCACTATTATTGGCCCTTTAATTGGCTTGTGTCTGTGTCCCTGTAGATGTACACCAACATCAACATGCTTCATATTTCAAACTCGCCCTAGGAAAAAAGGACAATGCAGTCTGTGTGATTGTGGTGGCAACACACACGCTGTCCTCTTTTCAGAAGTTCTCCCCACATTATGCAATGATAGGAAATAGAAAATTTCCACACTCGACGTCTCTTTTACGTAATGATTAAAGTAGAAATCAAATTTTGTATATTTAACTTCTTGGGTTAAAGCCGGTTAAAAGTCAAATCGCATGTGTAAAGCTCACAATTTTAAAGCAGAACGTTCACCCTTGCAGTGCTCCCAGCAAAAGCTGGACATAGTTTGTTTTGAGCCAGCAAGCCCCCCCCCCCTTGCCGGGACATTGTTTTCTGACCTGCAATCCCCCCCCCCCCCCTTGCCGGGACATTGTTTTCTGACCGTCGGATTCTGATTAGACCGTCGTTGGGCATGCTCCTGAGTCCAGCATGACTCAGCCCCCCCACCGGTGCCTGAGTCATTGGGTTTGATTGACAGCAGTGGGAGCCAATGGCTGCGCTGCTATCAATTTATCCAATCAAGAGCCGAGAACCCTGGGCAGAGAGACAGCGCGTCCCCGCAGGGTCAAGTTCCAGGGCTCAGGTAAGTCAAATGGGGGGGGGGGGGCTGGGGCTGGTCACGGTCACTGCCAGTGCATAGGATGCATTAAGGTGAAAAAACACGAGGGTTTACAACCCCTTTTGAGCTATACAATTATACCTTGCACTGGCAAGCTCCCTCCGTCTGTGCACTTTGGTCCCCCAAAGCCTCTGCTATAAGGCATCCCAGACTATGGTCAGGGTAAGGGACCACCCACAACCTTCAGTGAGAGGAGTAAGGTAAGTAGTACTCCTTATTTCTTCACCCCCTAAATGTAATGAGTATCTAGGGCCCTCAGGGTACAGTAGTAGTTTGATGTACTCTCCTTACAGTTATTAAATGATACAGGTAGATCATAAATATGATTTTTTTTTTTCTTTCTTTTTTTTTATAATTGCCACAGTTGTTTATCCTTCAGGTTCCTGGTCCTTTTACAGGGGCTTTGATCACATTCGGTGTGGAGGGGGACTTTTGTGTAGGCCAAATACTAACTAGCCTGGTGCTCCAAATGAGTTTTTTCTTTCAAATTTCTCTTTATATTCTACTTTTGCAAGGAAGTTAAATATCTAAATACATGTAGAGTTGTGCTCATAAGTTTACATACCCTGGCAGAATTTGTGATTTCTTGGCCATTTTCCAGAACATATGAATAAGACAAAAACTTTTCTTTCATTCATGGTTGGCGTTTGGCTGAAGCCATTTATTATCAACCAACTGTGTTTTTACTCATTTTTTTAAATCATAATCGCAACAGAAACTACCCAAATGACCCTGATCAAAAGGGTCATCTACAGGTGTCTCAATCAGAGCTCTGATCCACAATACAGAAGGTGCTGCAGGAGAATCATTGCTGTTGATCTGTGAGAGTGACATTGTTCCATCAGAAGTTCCATACAACTTCAAGGGTCTTGGGGAGAGCGATTTCCCTGCCCTAGCTGAGATTTGTTTTTTAATAGTCATGGTTATCTGGTAAGCAGTCTACCTTTCTCACTTGGGTATGGAGCTGGATGGACAATTATTTGAAGATTCTGCAGGATTTGTCACGGTCATCACATATGGATTGGTATTTCTGCTTTATGGATTGATTTTTCACTTGGACTTTGTTTTTAGTGCTAATTTGAAAAAAAAAAACATTTTTTTGAGAATGAGAATGCCAATCAGCAGTGTTCAAACTCTAATCAAGAAGCGGAAAATGAGGGGTTCTGTTAAAACCAAATTGCGGTCAGGTAGACCAACTAAAATTTCAGCCACAACTGCCAGGAAAATTGTTCGGGATGCAAAGAAAATCCCACAAATAACTTCAAGTGAAATACAGGACTCTCTGAAAACACGTGGTGTGGCTGTTTCAAGATGCACAATAAGGAGGCACTTGAAGAACAATGGGCTGCATGGTCGAGTCGCCAGAAGAAAGCCATTACTACGCAAATGCCACAAAGTATCCCGCTTAAAATATGCCAAACAGCACAGAGACAAGCCTCAAACCTTCTGGCACGAAGTCATTTGGAGTGATGAGATCAAAATTGAGCTTTTTTGCCACAACCATAAACAATACATTTGGAGAGGAGGCAACAAGGCCTATGATGAAAGGTACACCATTCCTACTGTGAAACATGGAGGTGGATCGCTGATGTTTTGAGGGTGTGTGCACTACAAAGGCATAGGAAATTTCGGTCAAAATTGATGGCAAGATGAATGCAGTATGTACTGGAGGAACATTTGCATTCATCAGCGAGGAAGCTGCGCATGGGACGTACTTTGACATTGCAACATGACAATGATCCAAAACACAAGGCCAAGTTGACCTGTCATTGGCTACAGCAGAATAAAGTGAAGGTTCTGGAGTGGCCATCTCAGTCTCCTGACCTCAATATCATTGAGCCACTCTGGGGAGATCTCAAACGTGCAGTTCATGCAAGACAGCCCAAGAATTTACAGGAATTGGAGGCTTTTTGCCTAGAGGAATGGGCAGCTTTACCATCTGAGAACTTAAAGAGCCTCATCCACAAATACCACAAGCTGTCATTTTATGTTAAAGGGGGCAATAGGGTATTAAGAACTGGGGTATGTAAACTTTTGATCAGGGTCATTTGGGTAGTTTCTGTTGCCATTATGATTTAAAAAGAGTAAACACAGTAGACTGATAATAAATGGCTTCAGCCAAATGCTAACCATGAGTGAAAGAAAAGTTTTTTTGTGCTATTCATATGTTCTGAAAAATGGCCAAGAAATCACATATTCTGCCAGGGTATGTTTACTTATGAGCACAACTATATTTTCAGTTCGTTCTTCCAGTATGCTTCACTCCTTTCTAATGGTTTTGTCTTCCCTCTTGTCTACTTCTAGTGATGGCTCTGTGTCAGTGTACAGTGAAGCACAGTGATTCTGACATGGAGGGATGTACATTCAATGGAGCTGGGCTCAGAGTCTACCTGTACTGGAGCAATGGAAAGGAGCACTATGTCAGCTTTACCCAGACTTCGACCACTGCGGAGGAGATCTGTATTCATATTGCACAGAGGCTCGGTAAGACGCTGGGGAGACTAACACTTTGGGGACAGAAGAGGTTTGTTATTTACAGGGTGACAGACAGGGGGAGCTATGTGACATGGAGCCTGTCCCTCCCACCACAGGGTGACACCACCCAGGAGGAGCCATTTGACCTGGAGCCTGTCCCTCCCACCACAGGGTGACACCACCCAGGAGGAGCTATGTGACATGGAGTATGTCCCTCCCACCACAGGGTGACACCACCCTGCAGGAGATATGTGACCTGGAGCCCGTCCCTTCCACCACAGGGTGACACCACCCAGGAGAAGCTATGTGACCTGGAGCCTGTCCCTTCCACCACAGGGTGACACCACCCAGGAGGAGCTATGTGACATGGAGTATGTCCCTCCCACCACAGGGTGAAACCACCCTGGAGGAGATATGTGACCTGGAGCCTGTCCCTTCCATCACAGGGTGACACCACCCAGGAGAAGCTATGTGACATGGAGCCTGTCCCTTCCACCACAGGGTGACACCACACAGGAGACGCTATGTGACCTGGAGCCTGTCCCTTCCACCACAGGATGACAGCACCCAGGAGACGCAATGTGACCTGGAGCCTGTCCCTTCCACCACAGGGTGACACCACCCAGGAGACGCTATGTGACCTGGAGCCTGTCCCTTCTACCACAGGGTGACACCACCCAGGAGACGCTATGTGACCTGGAGCCTGTCCCTTCCACCACAGGGTGACACAGACAGGAGGAAGTTGTGTAACGGGTTCATCAAGTTTAAAAAAAAAATTTCCCTCCCTGATTTTGGCAGAACTTCAAATTGCAGTTGATTCAGAGAAAAGAGAGCCTTATGAAACAATGGGCTGTTGTATCCTATTCTAAGGAGCTGTGTACATTTTGTACGTTTAGAAACCTATCCATCACTTTTTATTTACGGTCTACTTTGCTGGCTAGTTCCTGTGGAATACTATTCCACATTTTGAAAGCTCTTATCCTCCGGTCACAAAGAGTGCCCTTATGTCTTCTGGTGATGACCTTCCAGTGAACATCTGTCCAGTAAGATCACTATATGAACCCTTTATGTGTTTCTACAAGGTAACCATATTCTCCCTTTTATCACCTGAAATCGCAAACAATATTATTAGCCGTACTCCAGATCAGGGGGGGCAGCCTTGGATGACAATACTACACAGATACAGTACAGTGGCAGGAGCTCCAAAGGCCTGAAAAAATGAAAACTAAAGCAGCATCCAGGTCCTTCTATGCTGCAGTATTTTATATTGCATTTTTATATTTAGATGCACTTTAACCACTTCAGCCCCGGAAGATTTGACTGCTCAATGACCAGGCCATTTTTTCTGATACGGCACTGCGTCGCTTTAATTGCGCGGTCGTGCAACGCTGTACCCAAACAAAACTGGCGTCCTTTTTTCCCCCCTCAAATAGAGCTTTCTTTTGGTGGTGTTTGATAGCATCTCTGCGTTTTTTTATTTTTTTTTATTTTTTGCGCTATAAAAAAAAAAAGCGACAATTTTGAAAACAAAAAAAACCACAATATTTTGTACTTTTTGCTATAATATTTTTAAAAAAAGCAAATTTTTTTTCTGTTTAGGCTGCAAAAGTTGTAGCGTCTACAAAATAGGGGATAGATTTATAGCCTTTTTAATATATATAAATATAAAAAAAATATATATATATATATATATATATATATATATATATATATATATATATATATATATATATATATATATATATATATATATATATATATATATATATATATATATACATACATACATACATACATACATACATACATACATACATACATACATACATACATACATACCAGTGTATGGCGGACACATTGGACACTTTTGACACAATCGGTGCTATTTGAATGCACTGATTTCTGTATAAAGGTCACTGGCAGGGAAGGGGTTAACACTAGGGGGCGATCAAAGGGTTATCTGTGTTCCCTGACTGTGTTCTAACTGTAGGGGGAGGGGACTGACTAGAGGGGATGACGGATCGTGGTTTCTAGCTATTAGGAACTCACGATCTGTCTCTGCTCGCAGAACAGGGATTTGTGTGTTTACACACACACACACACACACACACACACACGTCCCTGTTCTGCCTCTCGTGCCCACGATCGTCAGCAGTAATCGCGACTGTCGGCCACGAGCATCGGCAGCCCCGCAGTGCAGTGGGCACGTGCGCTCGGCTGCTGTCCCGCTTAAAGGAGCCAACGTATAGCTACGACGGCTCGCTGGAACGTGCCGACCTGCTGCAGTATGAAGGCGGCTGGTCGGCAAGGGATTAAAGTGGAACATAACAACTTGATAAAAAATAATGCTCTTTAGCAAGGAACATGCATTCCACATTACTAATTACTCTACCAAAATTAGTGTGTGCTGTAAATTGCCTCCAGCATTGCTCCTTTTTTTCTTCTGGCCTGAGGCTGCCATTTTACTGAAGCTCAGAGCCCCAGCAGTAAATCATAAAGTGGAACTAAACCAATCGATTTTAGCGGTTTCAAAAATGTTGCATTCCTGGAATGCTGGGATTGTTAGCTGTCATATTTGCTTGTGTCCTCAACCAAACTGTCAAATCATCAAATGGCTGGTGTCTTAAATGATCTCATGTGCAGCACCATGGCAATTGCAGATCAAACAGAAGCAGCTTCCTTGGCTGTAAAGGATAGGAGGGTTTGATTCCTCTTTTAAGGCTGTCAGCAGATCGGCCTGTACAAACTCGGCAGTGCCTAGAAATGGAGCGCAACTGAGCATGTGCAGAGCAGGGTGAGACCGTGTATTGCTGGATTTTGCACAGTATAGACACGTATTTTTACTGTTGTACATAGCTATACCTGCAAAAGGAGCCAGCCTGAAGAGATCTAGCAGGACTTCATTTTCTGACTTAAGTTTCACTTTAATG
>JBBGZY010002582.1:0-54205 GCA_037952925.1 Lithobates clamitans | reverse complement strand
CTTCCCCCCCCCCCCCCCGACTCCCCAGTCAGCCCGTATGCTCGGACCAAGGGTCTGGATTTTTAGGGGGACCGCCAACATCTTTTTTTGTTTTGTTTTTTTTGCTTGAGGATCCCCCCTAACCCCCCCAGTCAGCCCGCATGCTCAGAACAAGGGTCTGGTATGGATTTTTAGGGGGACCCCAACATTTTTTTTTTGTTTTGTTTTGTGCTTGAGGATCCCCTAACCCCCCAGTCAGCCCGCATGCTCGGAAAAATGGTATGGATTTTTAGAAGGACCCCAGCATCTTTTTTTCTTTTTCGAGGAACCCCCCCCCCAGTCAGCCCGCATGCTCGGACCAAGGGTCTGGTATGGATTTTAAGGGGGACCTCGACATTTTACTATTTTTTTTTTCTTGAGGATCCCCCTAACCCCCCAGTCAGCCCGCATGCTCGGAAAAAGGGTATGGATTTTTAGGGGGACCCCAGCATCTTTTTGTTTTTTTTGAGGAACCCCCCTCCTCAGTCAGCCTGTATGCTCGGACCAAGGGTCTGGATTTTTAGGGGGACCTCAACATATTTTTTTTGTTTTTGTTTTTTTTTGCTTGAGGATCCCCCTAACCCCCAAGTGTCCGGTATGGATTTTAAGGGGGACCTCGACATTTTTCTATTTTTTTTTTGCTTTAGGATCCCCCCTTAAAATTTCATTTTAGGGTTCTTCAGCCCTACCTCCCATAATGCGATGCGGGGGGCACCTGAGCAACGTATCCAGACCAATGAAACAAATTATATGTATCATTCAAACAAATAAAAAAAAAAAAAAACATAAACAAGAGGCGAGTGTGTTCTCGGTGACGTCACCCCGCGTTCCCCCGGCCCGGTTTGCGGCCGGGCCGGTCAGAACGCGGCACACATATACGCACTGTGGGGCCATTATCTGCCGCTCCCTGGAAGAAGCGACCTCCTAATTAACGTTCTGGCGGTTATTTACGACGTGATAAGTCCAAATCCCACTCTCCTCTGTTTACTCTTCCGTGCCACCTCGGACAAGAGAATTATCCATGAACATACTTGGCAGGTTCCCTCTGAACCTCGCTCCGGTCCAGCAAAAACCAGGGATTTTGGGTGGGGTGGAGGGGGGGGGGGTTTGATTCTTCAGGCCTTTGGCAGCTTTGCGTTAAGGAAAGCCCGTCGTCCAATCAGAACGTCAGGATCCCCCCCCGGCGTAAACGTTGTGCAAACAAGAATGCCTTCAGCTGTCCTGTGTGGTTACATCAGATCATCTGAGGACACCGAGGTAAATGGCGGAATTTGTCAGGAGCGCCTCGGCCGGCACCTTCCTGCATGTAATCTCGGGAGATGCAGACAGGCTGCATATTTATCTGACATGTTTAGTGTGTGCGCACTGACAAAAACAAACACGCACTGTGTCACGCTTGTATTTTTCCTGCTAATTTGGGTTTCCTATCTTAACACGCTGGCTGTGCTCTGCAGGAGCTGGGGCTTTTCTGTGCTGGAAATTTTTCCTTTTTTTACAATATTATTTTAAAAGCGCTAATTGATAGGGAGTGTCCGTTTGATGCGTTTTCTCTCTCCTAGCAGAGACGGAATGTCTTAAAGGCGAATCGCCGTAGGAATGAGCGGAGTGACTTCGTACCAACGATAGCAAATTTTCAGACGTTCTCTGTTTCGCTCATTGACCTGCTTAGGTGAAATATGATTAAAAAAAAAAATACTTTTTTTTTTTTTTTTTTTTTTATCTGGCTGATTTATTTTACACATATGTAACACATATCCCATTTCTTCCCTTTTGGTCTTTTCAGTATTGGCCTTGGGGCAGCCCCCCCCCCATCAACACCTCTTCTCTGCAGCCCCCCGCCCCATCAACAGCTCTCCTCTGCACCCCCCCATCAACAGCTCTCCTCTGCAGTTCCCCCCCCCATCAACAGCTCTCCTCTGCGGCCCCCCCATCAACAGCTCTCCTCTGCGGCCCCCCCATCAACAGCTCTCCTCTGCGCCCCCCATCAACAGCTCTCCTCTGCAAGCCCCCCCATCAACAGCTCTCCTCTGCGGCCCCCCCATTAACAGCTCTCCTCTGCAGGTTCCCCCCCCATCAACAGCTCTCCTCTGCAGGTCCCCCCCCATTAACAGCTCTCCTCTGCGGCCCCCCATCAACAGCTCTCCTCTGCGGCCCCCCCATCAACAGCTCTCCTCTGCAAGTCCCCCCATCAACAGCTCTCCTCTGCGGCCCCCCATCAACAGCTCTCCTCTGCAAGTCCCCCCATCAACAGCTCTCCTCTGTGGCCCCCCCATCAACAGCTCTCCTCTGCGGCCCCCCCATCAACAGCTCTCCTCTGCAGGCCCCCCCATCAACAGCTCTCCTCTGCAGGCCCCCCCCATCAACAGCTCTCCTCTGTGGCCCCCCCCATCAACAGCTCTCCTCTGCAGGCCCCCCCATCAACAGCTCTCCTCTGCGGCCCCCCCATCAACAGCTCTCCTCTGCGGCCCCCCCATCAACAGCTCTCCTCTGCAAGCCCCCCCCCATCAACAGCTCTCCTCTGCACCCCCCCATCAACAGCTCTCCTCTGCGCCCCCCCCATCAACAGCTCTCCTCTGAGCCCCCCCGATCAACAGCTCTCCTCTGCAGGCCCCCCCCCCCATAAACAGCTCATCACTTCATCCTCAATCCAGAGCTCTCCTCTGCAACTCCCATCCAGAGCTCTCCTCTGCAACTCCCATCCACAGCTCTTCTCTGCCCCTCCCAACCACAGCTCTTCTCTGCCCCTCCCAATCACAGCTCTCTTCTGCCCCTCCCATCCACAGCTCTCTTCTGCCCCTCCCAACCACAGCTCTCCTCTGCCCCTCCCAACCACAGCTCTCCTCTGCCCCTCCCAACCACAGCTCTCCTCTGCCCCTCCCATCCACAGCTCTCCTCTGCCCCTCCCATCCACAGCTCTCCTCTGCCCCTCCCAACCACAGCTTTCCTCTGCCCCTCCCATCCGCATTTCTCCTCTGCACCTCCCATCCACAGCCCCCTCAGCAGCTCACTTCTGCACCCTTATTTACAGCTCACCTCTGTGGCCCCCCTAAACAGCATCTCTGCCCCCCCTCAACAGCTTACCTATGCAGCTCCCCTCCACTGATTATCTCTGCACCCCCCACCACTCCGCAGCTCACTTCTGCACCTCCCATCCACAGCTCTCCCCTGCACCTCCCATCCACAGCTCACATCTACATCCCCCTCAGCAGCTCACTTCTGCACTCATATCTACAGCTCACCTCTGTGGCCCCCCTAAACAGCATCTCTGCCCCCCCCCCCAACAGCTTACCAATGCAGCTCCCCTCCACTGATTATCTCTGCACCCCCCACCACTCCGCAGCTTACTTCTGCACCCCCCATACACAGCTCACCTCCGTGACACCTCCATCCCCAGCTCACCTCGGTCACCCCCCTTGACAGCTCCCCTTTGCGGCCCTCTTCACAGTTCACCTCTGCAGCTCCCCTCTACAGCTCGCTTCTGCATTCCTCTTGAACAGGTCACTGCTATGGCCCCCCTCCACAGCTCATTTCTGCGGCCTCCATACACAATTCATCTTTTTGAATCCCACCACAGCTCACCTCTGCACTCCTTGTCCCCAACTCTCCTCTGCAGCCCCCCCCCCCCACAACTCACCTCTGCACCCCCCCATCCACGGCTCACCTCAGTCCTCCTTATCCCCAGCTCATCTCTGTGGCTCCCCCTCCACAGCTCCTCTCTGCACCCCTTATCTCCAGATCAACTCTGCGCCCCCTTCACACCTCACCTCTGCGTCCCCCTCTCCACAGTTCATCTCAGTCCTGGCTTCACAGCTCACCTTTACACCCCCCCCAACCCTGTCCACAGCTGCACCTCAGAACCCCCCACACCCCCAAACTCACCTTTGCAAGCCCCCATTCCCCCCTTACATCTAGCCCCATCCAAAGTTCACATTTGTGCCCCCCATCCAAAGTTCACATTTGTGCCCCCCCCCTCCACAGCTCACCTCTGCCACTCCCATTCCATTTGTCAAAAAAAAACTGTTGACCCTGCCAGAAATTCAGAGCTAGTCTGTATCCTCTCCACACTTCCTGTGCTATCTCAAGAGGTATAATCAGCACTCTCAGTCCTTATCATACAGAATATGTCTACAGAATTATCCCTGGTGTTGTGTAGATAAGGACAGAGAGAGCGGTTAAGTAGTTTAGCAAACAAGAAGACAGCGCAGGGCTGACACCACTCAGTCCACGAAAATACTGTGTTGTGAGTTCACTGAGTGCGTCTCTGGCAGATCAGCGAGTACTTTTCTACACTTGCCTGATCTTTACCCAGAAAAAACACAGGAAGATGGGTATATGGGGTGTCTCAGCCAATGGGCAGGGTGGAGTCAGGTGATCTCTGTTCTGTGCCACCTGGATGGCTGTCCGGGTGGACGTGTGTTGTGTTGCCCGGGCTGCTAGACCGGATTTTGGGCCTATCTGGGCACATCTGGCTGCTAGGCTGTCTGAGGGCCTATCCAGAAGCAAGAGAGCAGAGCAGGGCTGGGATTGCGGCTTGCAGTCCAACCCGAAGTGATGGTTCTGCCGGCCGGAGAATCTCACGTGGTCGGAGGTAGAGGGGTCGCCACTAAGGGACCATCTACCCTATTACCAGGGACCACAGTGAGTAACTGAAGCAAGAACCAGAGCAGAATTCTCACCAACCGGGGACGGTGAAGAATCAGGAAACTTCAGCGGGTGTCAAGCCAGGGACCCAACCAGAGGAGGTGACGCTTGCAGAGCAGCCTTGTGTGTCAAGCCAGGGACCGAGCAGGCCAGTGGGGTGAAGCTTGAGAAGTATCTTGAGTGCCAAGCTAGGGACTCCGCAGAGAGGTGGGGGTGACTCTTGAAGAAGATACCACCGTGAAGATTGGAGGGATTCAGTGGCAGTGATTCGTCTAGTCTAGTGAGAGAGACCGGGAGCTTAGTGGGCTGAAGAACCACAAGAGGTGATTGTAGTGAAGGAACTGTTACGCTTTGTGTTAGGAACTGTTAAAGACTGTTACCATAGGAGACAGCATTCCTACACGTGCAGATGTGGTGTCTTGCTGGATGCCTTTTCCTGCATGGCTGTCCTCCTGTTGAAGTTGGAGTCTGCCAATTAATCTGGCAACTACCTAAGGGTGTCTTGGCTCTAACCCTCTCGCTCAAAAGTTCTGTTAAGAGAAATAAAATCTCTTTTGCATTCAAGAAGTGTCTGGCGCCCAATAACTTTAAACTACCTTACACCCACTATGCCTCACGACCCACCATATTCAGAAGGACCTCAGCTGTCCCTGGCCCTGGAGGTTCTCATTAGACCGAAGGAGGCCTGGGACCTTGCTACATACCGTATGTTTTTATTTATAACGTTCTTGGAAGGAACCTTTATTGGGGTGCCCTTGGATTGGTTTTTGGTTCGGTCCCCTCTGCCAGCATGTAGCAGAATTTTGTATTTGCACGTTATGACTTTTCCATCTCACAAACACCTCCCCTGTTAGCTTTAAATGAGCCGAGCCTCCTGCCATCTCGTCTTTTGGCTGTTCCCGGGCCTGGACCCACATGAGTCCCATAGCTCAGTTATACGAGCGTTGGCTTCTTCTCTGTTTATTCTCTTTGTTCTCACTGCTTCTACTTTATTACTCCGATTTACTCTTATCGGCTCTTTGGCTCACCATGAGAAATATTTATGTTGTTCTATTAAAGTTCCATAAAATAGGCCCATAAATACAAAAAAAAAAAAAAAAAAGACGGGAGCACAGAGAACGGGTCGGCGAGGACCAGGGGTGGGACAGTACATTCTGCAATAAAACATAAAAGTAGCTAAAAATACACTGCGTGTTCAAAAACTGATGACCTTCCTACATAGCGGCTATTAACCCCTTTTAGGAACGGAGGTCATTAAAGCCCAGAAAAAACCTAGCAGAGTCAGTATGTGTTGGTTAACACTTCTACAAATATCTAATTTCTCCGCCAATCGTGTGCACAAGGACGTATCGGATGAAGGATGAGGGCATTTATTGATGCATAGCTTTTACAAGTGCATGCGCAGTTTTTCTTTTTTAGCATAAGCTGACAAGCTGGCAAACAGCTGGTTGTCATAATGTGACAGCTGCAACCTGCAGATTTTTGTTCAAACACACCAATGTGATCGCCTGTCCAGACCTGGATCTGAACCTGCGACCTCTGCTGTGTCTAACAGTATCTCTTCCTGCGTAGCCACCAGATATGCTGGACAGCTCCCTGCCTGTTTCCTTGGATAGCCTTGTTATGTGTCTTGTTTCTCTTGAACCCCTTTACCCCTTCCATGAACTTCCTATTTTAGCCATGCCTTTGTGCTTCCCGTTTGCCAGATTATTGTGCTCTCTCAAGCCAATATCTTGCTCTTGTCACTTCTGCTGTTGGGGGTATCCTCGTTGCCACTCATTAACGACCTTTTGGCTTGATCCTGCTTCATGCCTACCTACTATATCTGCTACTGGACCCCGGCTTACTCACCTCCTGGTGAGGGAATCCTGAGGACCGAGACCTGGTACTAACACACAGCAAAACCCATCCCCACCACCAGGAGCTCTGGTGAACATCTGTTAGTGCTTAGACCCCCGCACCCCAGGTGAGCCCGCGTCATCCCCCAGGTTAATATACTTCTATACTTATCCTGCTGGTTGATGGGAGCATCTTTACTGCTATAGCTACTGACTAGTCTCAGAGGCGGATCCCCTGACTATGACATCACCAATGACTGTTTATCATGAAGTGTCAGCTGCAAACAGCAGGCTTGTTTGTAAACAAACCAATGTGATCATCAGTGACTGGCTATCCTAAAGAGACAGCTGCAGGCAGCAGGCTCATTTGGAAACAAACCAAACCATGTGATCACTAATGACTGGTTGTAATAAAGCGACAGCTGCAACCGGCAGGTTTGCTTGTAAACAAACCTGAGCGATCACCAGTGACTGATGGTCATGATGACTGGATTTGATCCCACGATTTGGATGATGTTAAAGTGGAACTCTAGGAAAGTGTATTTATTTTTCTTGTTATTTTATGTTCTCCCCCCACTTAAAAAAAAAATCCCAATTTCTAAGTGCCCTCTGCTCTGCTATCTCTTTAGCTAACCCAATGTGTTCTGGGAATCCTTTGTCATGCATTAAAGATAGTATGGGCAAAGCACTTACTTGCGCTATCCTGTGACCCAGAATCAGCTGACAGCTGTCTGCTGACATCACAGAGCTGCTCCAGTCTCTGGAAGGATCCCGACCATATTGACAGGATCCACCCAGCTGTCTGACAGCAGGCTCTGGCTCCCATAGCCTGGCAGAGTATATGAGAGCCAGCTGCGCCCGCCCCTCCCCTGTCCAGTGCTCCAGTGAGTGCTGGACGGTCAGAGAAGACAGCGGTGACTGGAAGAAGACCAAGAACTAAGTGATCAGTGGTTATGTGTTTAAGGCCCCATACACACCATTACATTTTCTGCAGATTTTTGTCTTCAGATTTACCAAAACAATGTAGTGCAAGGGCCTGCCTGATTGCATACAAATTGAAACTCTTAAGGTTTGACCTCATATTATATGGTTATGGTAAATCTAAAGACAAAAATCTGCAGAAAATCTAATAGTGTGTATGGGCGGCGGGGGACAAATGCACATCACAGCAAGATAGATAGATAAACTATTCTCTAAAGACAACTATAAGAACATACTTTTAAATGCAGAATTGTTACATTTTTGCAGAATCTTCATATTGGTATCAGCAGTTGTTATGGAGTATGTGGATGTCCTATAGATGTGTTCAGGGTGCAAGCAGTAGATTATGGCAAGTTAAAACCGTGCCTCCATCTGGTTTTGCCGTCTGACAGTGCCCATGTGAAAGGGGCCTAACTAAATGGTCTCTGGTTTCAAGGAGACAAAGGAAGCTGCAAAGCAAGTGGCATTTGTTCAGCCATCTCTTTCGCTAGGGGGGGTCAAGGCTTTTGGGAGGTCAAGGATGAGAACAGAGAAGCCATCTTATCCAGTGGCTCCTTTAGGGAAAGCACTACATGTGGGGGCTCGTCCAGGATCCCTCTGTTCAGAGTGCAACAGAACTAGACAGCGAGCTCAAAGAAAACTCCATGGACCATGCAGCAGCTTTAGGAGTCGTGCCAAGAACAGAATGGCCTTCTGGAGGATGTTCTGGGAATCCTTTATCGTGCATGGGGGATAGATAGATAAAAGGGTAGTGGGATGAGGGGGATGGATGGAGGACGGAAGATAAGTAGATGGATAGAGGGGTGGATGGATGGATGAATGAAAGGATGGGGAGGATGAGAAGGATGGATGGAGGGAAGAAGGAAGAAACAAAGGAAGGTGAGTAGACAGATATCAATTTTCTAAAAAAAAATGTATTTTTCTAGAGAACATATTTTTAAATGCAGAATTGTTAAATTATAGCAGAATCTTCATATTGGTATCAGCAGTTGTTATGGAGTATGTGGGTGTCCTATAGATGTGTTCAGGGTGCAAGCGGTAGATTTTGGAGAGTTAAAAAACGTGCCTCTACCGTCTGGGAGCCTAACTAAACGACTTGTGGTTTCAAGAAGACAAAGGAAGCTGCAAAGCAAGTGGCATCTGCTCAGCTATCTCTTTCAGGGCTGTCTTAATGAGTGGGCACTGTCCAGGGGCCCCAGCTGCATGGGGGGCCCCTGCACTTTCCCCAAAGCAGCTGGTCCTTGAGCCCACGCTGCCGGGAAATTGGGGGCCCCATGACGGCACTGAGAGTGATGGATACACAGGGGAGGCAGGCTGGCAGCGGTGCGCCGTGCTGTGCAGAACAATACCTATTATTTCACAGCCAGCAGGGAGGGGCAGAGCCAGAGCACCAGCCTATGCTCTGACCCCTCATGCAGCTTGAAAGCTCGGGACTCGGGGTAGGAGCTGGAGTGGGAGCTGCTGAGTCGGCCGCACTGAGAGCCCATCTGCGGAAGTAGCATTGTGGATGGTGTCATGGTGAGCCCAGCTGTCCAGCACTGTCTGCACCGAAGAGCTTGGAATGCCTGGAGGGATGCTCCCTCCTCCACCCCTCCTTCTGCCTGCTTGATTGGTATAGGGGAGTCCAGTGCTGGAGGTGGGCACATAGCTAAAAGTTCACATGAACTGTATCTCCACTGGAAAAAGGGGTACTACATGGATGGAATAATGGTGCTGGGGGATATTTAGGGTGTATGGGGGAAAACAATGCTGAGGGGGGATCTGGGGTGTATAGGGGGTAGTAATGCTTGGGGTATCTTGGGTGGCTATAGTGTTAGAGGTATCAGGGATGTAGAGAGGCCTCAGTGTGGGGGGTATCAGGGATGTAGTTGAGTGACAATACCAGGGGTCTTATGGTATATGGTAACATGGGGGATATCTGGGGTGTAGAGGGGTCAGAGTGCTGGGGGGATATCTGGGGTGTAGAGGGGTCAGAGTGCTGGGGGGGTAGACATGTGCGCCATCAAGAAATTTGTTTTGTTCTGTTTCATATTAGCCGTTAATTCATATTTCGTAATTCGTGTCCGAAATTCAATTTGGGATTAGTACGAAATACGAATTTTCGCTAGGTTCGTTAACTTTTCGTAACAATTACGAACGTTCGTTATGATGTATTTAAAAAGCAAAAAATACCTTTCTCAATATGGCAGTCGTCGACTCATTATGCTCATTATGAGGGGCTCCCACCATTCCTGTGCTCATTATGAGGGGCTCCCACCATCCCTGTGGTGTGCTGACTTCCTCCTGGAGCTGTACCCCTGCTGTGCTAATTATGAGGGGCTCCCACCATCCCTGTGGTATGCTGACTTCCTCCTGGAGCTGTACCCCTGCTGTGCTCATTATGAGGGGCTCCCACCATGCCTGTGCTGACTTCCTCCTGGGGCTGTACCCCTGCTGTGCTCATTATGAGGGACTCCCACCATCCCTGTGCTGTGCTGACTTCCTGGGTTTGTACCCCTGCTGTGCTCATTATGAGGGGCTCCCACCATCCCTGTGCTGTGCTGACTTCCTCCTGGGGCTGTACCCCTGCTGTGCTCATTATGAGGGACTCCCACCATCCCTGTGCTGTGCTGACTTCCTGGGTTTGTACCCCTGCTGTGCTCATTATGAGGGGATCCCACCATCACTGTGCTGTGCTGACTTCCTCCTGGGGCTGTACCCCTGCTGTGCTCATTAAGAGGGGCTCCCACTATCCCTGTGATGTGCTCATTATGAGGGGCTCCCACCATTCCTGTGCTGTGCTGACTTCCAGGATTTTCAACTTCATTATAGCGAATAATTGTAATTATTATGACAATAATGAAATAATATTAACGAACATTCTTATTTTGTCCGATTCTGAATCTTTCATCGACTACCAGTACCAGTCTCCCACTCCCATGTTAAAAAAGGTAATTTTCCCAACCCTCACTCAGCAGCAGAAGAAAACCTCTGATTGGTCAACAAAATAACGGAATTTGGAACAGAAATTCGTCAACGAAATTTCGTATTTCGTATAAAATTCGGAAGCATAGAAATTTGTATTTTGGATGCTTCCGAATGTACAAATTTTCGGAAATTCGTACGAATTTTTGATTTGTATGAAACGAACCGCACAGGTCTACTGGGGGTATATCTGGGTTGTAGAGGGGTCAGAGTGCTGGGGGGATATCTGGGGTGTAGCGGGGTCAGAGTGCTGAGGGGATATCTGGGGTGTAGCGGGGTCAGAGTGCTGGGGGGATATCTGGGGTGTAGAGGGGTCAGAATGCTGGGGGGATATCTGGGGTGTAGCGGGATTAGAGTGCTGGGGGATATCTGGAGTGAAGAGGGGTCAGAGTGCTGGGGGGATATCTGGGGTGTAGAGGGGTCAGACTGCTGGGGGGATATATTGGATGTAGAGGGGTCAGAGTGCTGGGGAGGCATTAATCTAGCAGATATATTATAGGCACAGGACAGCTTTGTTACTTTATGTATGTTGTATTTTCGCACTGTTTCTTTGCTGTACAGAATGATTGTCCATGTAGGTAATGTGGAGCTCCACCCAAAAAGGGGAAGCTCCACTGGTCTGCCTCCTACCTACTTGATGTCTGTTTACCTGTGCTGCCTCCATTGTAGTGGCCCCAGAGCATTACTTTGCCCAGGGGCCCATGATGCTATTAAGACAGCCCTGATCTCTTTAGCTAAGGGGTCAAGGCTTTTGGGAAGTCGAGGATGAGAACAGAGAAACCATCTTATCCAGTGGCTCCTTCAGGGAAAGCACCACATGCGGGGGCTCGTCCAGGATCAGCCTGTTCGGAGTGCAACAGAACAGAATTAACAGAATAGCCAACTGGAGGGTGTTCTCAGAATCCTTTATCATGCATGGGGGATAGATAGATAGATAGATAGATAGATAGATAGATAGATAGATAGATAGATAGATAGATAGATAGATAGATAGATAGATAGATAGATAGATAGATAGATAGATAGATAGATAGATAAAGGGGAGTGGAGGGAGGGAGGGGGGAGTGGAGGGAGGGAGGGAGAAAGATAAGTAGATAGAGAGAGAGGGATGGGTGGATGAAAGGGGTAGGGGGATGAGAAGGATGAATGGATGGAGGGAGGAATGAAGGAACAAAGGAAGATAAGTAGACAGATTTCGATTTTCTAAAAAGCAACAACTATATTTTTCTAGAGAACATATTTTTAAATTCAGAATTGCTAAATTATTGTAGAATCATTATATTGGTGTCAGAAGTTGTCATGAAGTATGTAGGTGTCCTATAGAAATGTGCGGGGTCACCACATATTAACCCTTTCATACCCTACTTTGTACACAATTGTCCTCCTACCACCATCCAGTCTGGGAAGGGGGGGGGAGAAGCCCCTTTATTTTCTCCATCGGTAAATCTCGGTGCTGCCAAGGAACGCACCGTTGCTGTCTGTGTGTCGCAGTTCCTGTAGGCCGCTCGCTCGCTCGCTCGCTCCGGGAATGCCACAAGGAGGGAAGGAAAACCACGAGTGTGAAACAGCCGAGTCAGTGAAAATTATTTCTGTATGTTGTTCTTGAACTAAATATACATTATTACTGGCCTATTCTATCAGGGCAAATATTTTCTCTGCGGGCTTTCCGTGCCAGGACGATGAATGACTGTGTGTTATGCTGGCCGTCCTCCCTCATGGCGAGGACCCCGACCTACGTTACGCGAATCCTCTTCTCCATTCACGATGCTCACCTTAACACGAAGTGACCTCTCCTCTACTCTGGAGCAGTACAATCGCTAATCATCCGCCGGGTGAAAAACTGCAGCCAGATTGCTTGACGCAGATACCGGGAAGAGGACCGGTCACCGTTGAATGTATTTTCACATAAGGGCTTGTGATGGTAATAAAATAAAAGCGAGGAAAAAAAGATTATTCTAATAAAAAAAAAGAAAAAAAAAAGGCCTTTACCACCCCCAGGCACACATGCACGTACATACATACATACAGGTACTTAGGAGGATCGTAGGTAAACAACGATTGGGTAACACATTTATGTCTTGCCACCCACGTAACGCATATGTGAGATGGCAAACTTCAGGTCCTTCCTCTCCAGGAGGGGACTGAGGCCCTCGCGCACACTGCAGCTCAAAACACACCCGATTTTTCAAGGGATTGACTTTTTTTCTCTGCCTCCAAACGCCCCTCAATGTTAGCCATGTCCATCCACAGATAGGTGTTAAGAAGGAGGAGCGTTTAGAGGCGGCAAAAGAAAACCGTCACTCGCGCGTTCTGAAGAGGCGTTGATGCCTTCTAATGGGAAGAATAAATGAGCATTCTGGCCAATAGAATGCATTAACGCTCATGCAAAAAACGCAGCTTTTTCCACATTTTTCCAGCCGCCTTTCTCCGGGGCATTCTTTAGAGTAGTGGTCTCCAAACCGTGGGCCTAAGGGCCATATGTGGCCCTATAATTGACTTTATCCAGCCCTTGAAACACTATTGCATCGACTGACGCCAACAATGGGGCACAATTACTGTCACATACAAAAACAATGGGGCATAATTCTTCCCAATGATACCAACGATGGGGCACTATTCCTCCCACTGACACAAATGATGGGGCACTATTCCCCCCACTGACACCAACGATGGGGCGCAATTCCTCCCAATAATACCAACGATGGGTCACAATTCCTCCCAATGATGGGGCACTATTCCTTCCATTGACACCAATCATTGGGGCACAATTCCTCCCAATGATGGAGCACTATTCCTTCCATTGACACCAGTCATTGGGGCACAATTCCTCCCAATGATGGGGCACTATTCCTTCCACTGGTACATACGATGGGGCACAATTCCTCCCACTGATACAATAATGGAGCACTATTCCTCCCACTGGCATAAATGATGGGGCACTATTCCTCCCACTGATACCAACAATGGGGCTCTATTCCTCCCACTGACACCAATGATGGGGCACTATTCCCCCCCACTGATACCAATAATGGGGCTCTATTCCTCCCACTGACACCAATGATAATAGGCTTCAATATAGGGTGGGCTCGGGTCGTAGAGAGTGCGCTCCGAGCCCACCCGTGTGTGGTACAACAGTGAATCAATATTCGCTGTTGTAACACTGATCCTCCTCCCGGCCAATCAGGAAGCGGGTTTTGACACCGGTCACCCAATTGGCTGAAAGGACAGGCGATCCTATTGGACACCTAGTAGGAGGAGGGTACAAGCTGAAAGCCGCCATGAAGGAAAGGACTCAGAGCCACGTTGCCTGCCACCCGCCATGATGAGATAAGTGCCGGACCGACCGGCAAACAGTGGGGAGGTGGGGGGGGGGCTGTGCTCGTGGGGGGGGGGAGATGGGTGGTTGTTTGCCGCCCCCCCACAAAAAAAAAACAAAACACCAGCCGCCACTGGCCACATGAAATGACTTGGAGGGCCAGATTCCGCCCGCTGGTCTTGTGTTTAACGCACGTAGTTCTGTTTTAGCTGCGCTATCAGCTCTGAACGCATGGAGAGAAAAACGCATTAAAGTCGCTTACTATATTTTTTTTTATGTAAAAAATTTATGCAGGTGGCTGCATGAGAATAGTGGGAGTGCCACATGGCGCACCGTCCGATCTCCGCGGCACGCACACAGACGAGCCCGAGTCTGGGGTTACCCTTTAACACTTTATAGCCTAGGCGATGTGACGTTTTTTTCCACACCTACAATATCACAGTTGCTTGCGTCGCCGGCTCTCATCACGCCATCGGCCGCTCTGATTTAATGTGACATATGCCGTGGGAAATATTTGTCCAGCAGCTGCACAATACGCCGCAATAAAAACGTGGGGCCGGAATATCAATATTTTGCTGGTGGGGGGGGTGCTGCCGGCCAGGACACTCGTATTTACTAACCTGTCAATGTTTCCCCTGGATCCGCACACACTTTTGTCTGTTTATCCTGGCCGGGCACAAGTGGATTGTAAAATTATAAAGCAAATAAAAGCTTTAAAAGCTTTAGCAATAGCAAACGAGGACGGAAGTCAATCCTGGAGGGAGATCTAGTGCTGCATGGAGAATTCTGCATTGACGCTGGGACAGGGAGTAAGGGGACCCCCCCCCCCCCGGGACAGGGAGTAAGGGAACCACCCCTGGGACAGGGAGTAAGGGGAACCCCCCGGGACAGGGAGTAAGGGGACCCCCCCCCCCGGGACAGGGAGTAAGGGAACCACCCCTGGGACAGGGAGTAAGGGGACCCCCCCCGGGACAGGGAGTAAGGGGACCCCCCCCCGGGACAGGGAGTAAGGGGACCACCCCTGGGAAGGGGGTAAGGGGACCCCCCTGGGACAGGGAGTAAGGGGACAGCCCCTGGGACAGGGAGTAAGGGGACAGCCCCTGGGACAGGGAGTAAGGGGACAGCCCCTGGGACAGGGAGTAAGGGGACCCCCCTGGGAAAGGGAGTAAGGGGACCCCCCCAGGACAGGGAGCAAGGGACCCCCCAGGACAGGGAGTAAGGGGATCCCCCCGGGACAGGGAGGAGTAAGGGGACCCCACCCTAGGACAGGGAGTAAGGGGACCCCACCCTAGGACAGGGAGTAAGGGGACCCCGCCTGGGACAGGGAGTAAGGCGACCCCCCTGGGAAAGGGAGTAAGGCGACCCCCCCAGGACAGGGAGTAAGGGGACCACCCCTGGACAGGGAGTAAGGGGACCACCCCTGCACAGGGAGTAAGGGGACCACCCCTGGACAGGGAGTAAGGGGACCCTACCCTGGGACAGGGAGTAAGGGGACCCCCCTGGGAAAGGGAGTAAGGGGACCCCCCCGGGAAAGGGAGTAAGGGGACCCCCCTGGGAAAGTGAATAAGGGGACCCCCCGGGACAGAGAGTAAGGGACCCCCCCAGGACAGGGAGTAAGGGGATCCCCCCGGGACAGGGAGGAGTAAGGGGACCCCACCCTAGGACAGGGAGTAAGGGGACCCCGCCTGGGACAGGGAGTAAGGGACCCCCCCAGGACAGGGAGTAAGGGGACCCCTCTGGGACAGGGAGTAAGGAACCCCCCCCCAGGACAGGAAGTAAGGGGACCACCCCTGGACAGGGAGTAAGGGGACCCCCCCCCCCCCCCCGTTGGGACATAGACTGAAATGAAACCCCGATACAGGACATAGTGAAATTGATTTACTAAAACCGGAGAGTGCAAAATCTGGTGCAGCTGTGAATGGGAGCCAATCAGCTTCTAACTTCAGCTTTGACCAAAAAAATAAAAAAATAATCTTGGAAGCCGATTGGTTTCTTTGCAGAGCTGCACCAGATTTTGCACTCTCCAGTAAAGGAACCCCCAATGTATTTGAAAGCAGAACTCCAGTAAAAATTATTATCCCCTTAAAATAAAAAAATAAAAAATTAAAAAGCAGCTTTTCCTGCAACTTCAATCTGGAGCTGCTCTCCCGCAGTACCTTTTTTCTGCCACTAGATGTCCTTTCGTTTTCCCAAGATGACAGACAGCCAGCATCATTCGATTCACTTTCTCTAAGCCCAGGCAGGTATGGACCCGCCCCCCCAGCCTGTGACTGGACGGTGAAGGAGAAGAAGAAGCACAGGGATAGAGCGCATCTTTCGGTCACACTGGTCTCTCCTCCTATCAGCATGCTTTGTGCACTCCAACATACATGACTGGCTCCTTCTGCCGCTTCTCCCTCTGAGCTCTGCTTTAGAGACTGATATCAAGTAGATGGACGAAAAATTCACTCGTTTTTGTTTTATTCTGTTTTGTTTTTTTTTTGTTTTTCGGGTCATTCTTTATGATCGCAATTCAAAAATTAGAAAATAAGAAAGAAAAATCAGAATATTCGAAAGAATAACTAAAAACTAACTAATAATAACCAACTATTAAATAAGTATTGGAATTTCCTTTCAAATTTGGCTGTTAGTGAACGTAACAAATACGAATTTATCCGAAGTTACGAATTATTCGAAATAACGAATGTCGCATCTAAACGAATGGAACGTAACAAATGAATAATAATAGATAAAAATATTATTATTTATTAATTTGTTCTGTTACATTTGTTTAGATATGGCATACAGACCCGGAAACTCAGCACAGGGAAGGTGGGAACCGCTCATCTGCTTTTTGCGAGCCACTGGCCTTGAGGGATTGCCCAAGCCTGGTTTTGGGGGTGGGTTTGCGATTGATTAATTTGGAGAGAATCCCAATGAAGTTTAGGGATCAGGCTTGGCTTGCCTTTCATGGAAAACTATATGTGAAGGGCAACTTGAAGTTTCTTTCCATGAGTGATCGGGGCTGCCCGAGAGTGGAGTGTGGAGGAGTGGTGGAGTCCATGGATCACTTTCTACTTCAATGGCCTTTTAATATAGAGGTGTACAAGAGGGTTGGGAGGGCTCTGAGTATACCCTTCCTCCCCCATATGAGTTATGCAGAGTGGGTGTATGGGGCATTCCAGACTCGTCGGGATTATGATTTGGAAACACTTTTTTTAGTTAGTCTGGTAGTCCGTTATTTCACGTGGAGTGCACGGTGTCAGGTATCCTTACGGAGTAAAATCCTCCCTGTCGAAGGGGTGGTGCAGGACATTCTGGGTGAGGTTGGGAAGATTCGGGGTCTTGAGAAAGGCAGGTGGCAGCAGGAGGCCTGGATAAGGGCGTGGAGGAATATCAGGACTCTGTAGCTGCTGCCTGTTGATCTCGGGGTGTGCGGCTTTTCTTTGTATTCTTGATTCACTCCCCTAGATTTTCAAGATGAAATATATTTTTGATAAAAGGCTCCATGCATGGTGACGGTGATGTTCCTTAGTCTGGCTTTCCCGTAGGGATTGTGTTGTGTGCAATTTGGTTTGTACCATTTATTATGTTCTTGTTTTGTATTATCAAATTCAATTATTTTGTAAATATGTTTTATTTATTGATTATGGTTTTATTGTATATAAGTTGTTGTTTGTAAGATTTTCAATAAACAAAATTAACCCCTCATAATGGGCACAGCGGGTGTACAGACCCCGGAACTCAGCACAGGGATGGTGGGAACCTCTCATAATGGGCACAGCGGGTGTACAGACCCGGGAACTCAGTACAGGGATGGTGGGAACCCCTCATAATGGGCACAGCGGGTGTACAGACCCGGGAACTCAGCACAGGGATGGTGGGAGCCCCTCATAATGGGCACAGCGGGTGTACAGACCCCGGAACTCAGCACAGGGATGGTGGGAACCTCTCATTATGGGCACAGCGGGTGTACAGACCTGGGAACTCAGCACAGGGATGGTGAGAACCTCTCATTATGGGCACAGCGGGTGTACAGACCTGGGAACTCAGCACAGGGATGGTGGGAACCCCTCATAATGGGCACAGCGGGTGTACAGACCCGGGAACTCAGCACAGGGATGGTGAGAACCCCTCATAATGGGCACAGCGGGTGTACAGACCTGGGAACTCAGCACAGGGATGGTGGGAACCCCTCATAATGGGCACAGCGGGTGTACAGACCCGGGAACTCAGCACAGGGATGGTGGAAACCCCTCATAATGGGCACAGCGGGTGTACAGACCCGGGAACTCAGCACAGGGATGGTGGGAACCCTTCATAATGGGCACAGCGAGTGTACAGACCCGGGAACTCAGCACAGGGATGGTGGGAACCCCTCATAATGGGCACAGCGGGTGTACAGACCCGGGAACTCAGCACAGGGATGGTGGAAACCCCTCATAATGGGCACAGCGGGTGTACAGACCCGGGAACTCAGCACAGGGATGGTGGGAACCCTTCATAATGGGCACAGCGAGTGTACAGACCCGGGAACTCAGCACAGGGATGGTGGGAACCCCTCATAATGGGCACAGCGGGTGTACAGACCCGGGAACTCAGCACAGGAATGGTGGGAACCTCTCATAATGGGCACAGCTGGTGTACAGACCCGGGAACTCAGCACAGGGATGGTGGGAACCCCTCATAATGGGCACAGCGGGTGTACAGACCCGGGAACTCAGCACAGGGATGGTGGGAACCCCTCATAATGGGCACAGCGGGTGTACAGACCCGGGAACTCAGCACAGGGATGGTGGGAACCTCTCATAATGGGCACAGCGGGTGTACAGACCTGGGAACTCAGCACAGGGATGGTGGCAACCCCTCATAATGGGCACAGCAGGTGTACAGACCCGGGAACTCAGCACAGGGATGGTGGGAACCCCTCATAATGGGCACAGCGGGTGTACAGACCCAGGAACTCAGCACAGGGATGGTGGGAACCCCTCATAATGGGCACAGCAGGTGTACAGACCCGGGAACTCAGCACAGGGATGGTGGGAACCCCTCATAATGGGCACAGCGGGTGTACAGACCCGGGAACTCAGCACAGGGATGGTGGGAACCCCTCATAATGGGCACAGCGGGTGTACAGACCCAGGAACTCAGCACAGGGATGGTGGGAACCCCTCATAATGGGCACAGCGGGTGTACAGACCTGGGAACTCAGCACAGGGATGTGGGAACCGCTCATAATGGGCACAGCAGGTGTACAGACCTGGGAACTCAGCACAGGGATGGTGGGAACCTCTCATAATGGGCACAGCGGGTGTACAGACCCGGGAACTCAGCACAGGGATGGTGGGAACCTCTCATAATGGGCACAGCAGGTGTACAGACCCGGGAACTCAGCACAGGGATGGTGGGAACCCCTCATAATGGGCACAGCGGGTGTACAGACCTGGGAACTCAGCACAGGGATGGTGGGAACCTCTCATAATGGGCACAGCGGGTGTACAGACCCCGGAACTCAGCACAGGGATGGTGGGAACCCCTCATAATGGGCACAGCGGGTGTACAGACCTGGGAACTCAGCACAGGGATGGTGGGAACCTCTCATAATGGGCACAGCGGGTGTACAGACCCGGGAACTCAGCACAGGGATGGTGGGAACCCCTCATAATGGGCACAGCGGGTGTACAGAGACCCCACTGAGAGATTAAAGGAACGGTCCAGTAGCTACCAAACATTTCTCTATCAGTTTTGTGTGGAGTGGCCCTTTAAGGGACATATTAGGCATCATCAGATGGACTTGTGTCTTTTTTCAACCAGACTAACTATGTAGACTTGACCCCTTTCCTATCACATCTCCGACGTTCCCCGGTATGTATCAGGTACAGAGTGATGAAAACCAGCTCCGATATTTCATCCTGTTCCCTCTGGATCGCCTTCAATAAATCTTTCATCCGGCCTATTAAAAGCTGCGTTCAAGTAACCAAAATGTTTTCCATACTAGAAGTGCAGCGTTTGGTCTATTTTTTTTTTATTCCTCCCGTTCCTGGAGGTTGGTGCCCAGAGTGTGCAGATAAGTAACCGCACAATGTCACATCACCGACCGGAGACGCGCGGCCTCTCTGCTGTCCAATCTGTTTACATGCAGGACGTGAACTCCCAGCTGGATCCGCGGAATGCTCGCTACAATTAGGCGGAGAGCGGAGGAGAAAAAGCAGATTGTTCCGGAGTCTGTGTCTGCTCTGATTATTCCCCAGAAATCCAGATTACCGAGATAGATCGCCAATAAGAAAGTCACCGGCAGGTTGAACTTTTATGGTGAAGAAGAAATTGGCCGATGTCTGCGGCCCACCCCGAGTCCAACGTCCCGGCCGAAGAGGAATTTCACCTCATCACCAACGCATTTATATATATGGGTGTGTTTCTTCATTTTCTTTACTATTGTTAAATTTTATTATACTATTAATCTTTTTATTATCATCACTTCTTTATTATTATAGATAAGAAAAATAATAACTAATGAAGTAAGAAGAATAATAATAAGGGAGGACGGGGACGAGAAGGAGGAGGATGAGAAGGAGGAGGATGAAGGACGGTGGACGAGAAGGATGAAGGACGGTGGATGAGAAGGATGAAGGACGGTGGACGAGAAGGATGAAGGACGAGAAGGACAAGCAGGACGAAGGACGAGAAGGACAAGAAGGACGAAGGACGAAGGACGTGAAGGACAAAAGACGATGGTGAAAAGGACGAGGATGAGAAGGGAGAAGGACGAAGAACAAGAAGGAGGAGGACGAGGGACGAGAAGGAGGAGGACGAGGGACGAGAAGGACGAGGGAGGAGGGACGAGAAGGACGAGGGACGAGAAGGACGAGGGACGAGAAGGAGGAGGAGAAGGAGGAGGACGAGGACGAGAAGGTGGAGGACAAAGGACAAGAAGGAGGAGGACGACGACGAGAAGGTGGAGGACAAAGGACGAGAAGGTGGAGGACCAAGGATGAGAAGGTGGAGGACCAAGGACGAGAAGGTAGAGGACCAAGGACGAGAAGGAGGAGGACGAAGGAGGAGGATGAAGGAGGACGACGAGAAGGAGGAGGATGAAGGAGGACGAGAAGGAGGAGGATTAGGACGAGAAGGAGGAGGATGAGGACAAGAAGGAGGAGAACAGGAAGGAGGAGCATGAGGAAGAGAAGGAGGAGGATGAGGACGAGAAGGAGGAGGATGAGGACGAGAAGGAGGAGGATGAGGACGAGAAGGAGGAGGATGAGGACGAGAAGGAGGAGGATGAGGACGAGAAGGAGGAGGATGAGGACGAGAAGTAGGACGACGAAGGATGAGGAGGAGGAGGACGATTGATGAGGAGGAAGACGATGAGAAGGAGGATGAGAAGGACAAGGAGGACATCCTAAGTAGAAAAGCCTGTCCCCTGCCAGCAAGCTGCAGACAAGGACCCTTGCTCTCTGTGTTCAGGCTCCCTACTGATTGGAGAGATCTGGTTCTGATTCAGTAGGGTGGGGAGGTCAGACCTATGCAGAGAGACCACTGCTTCCACAGAAATGTCTTACAGCCTTACTGACAAAGAACACAATACGTCCCTTGTCACCTATCCGCCTAGGCCATTTAACTGTCTCTTAAGAGGGGGGAATAGCATAGTGGACTTCCCAATCATGTAACCCCTGTGATTGGCTGTCATAGTGGTCACATGATCGGGATCTGCTCCCTCCACACAGCTTGATGGCTGTGCTGGAAGCACACCTCAGGCATATGTGTGGCAAGTGGGTGTTAAGGCCCATCCCATCCTGGCTGATGCACATAGTGATCAGCAAGAAGTAATTATAGTATGACTGTGGATGGACATTAGAGTGTAAGCTCCTCTGGTACAGAGACTGATGTGATTGGCTCAGTGTTCTCTGTACAGCACTGCGGTATGTCAGAGTTCTACAAATGTATAATAATAATTATAGTGTGTGGCAGTGTAATTTTTTGTTTCTTAAAAATCATGCAAACATACAGCTTGTTATTAAAAACAAATTTACAATATATATAATTTATTACACAAAAGTAAAAAAAAAAAACTAATAAATACATAAAAACAAACAAGAAAACCGCTTTGCCAAAAAAAAAAAACTTTTTACAAAGAAACAATTTTATTACCAGTAAACTAATCAATTATGCAAAAAAACAACCCTACCTCAACCTAAACACACCCTCAGGCTAAGAAATGAAAAAAAAAACCTCAACCAATAAATGCAGCTGTATTTAAGAAATCTGATCGTATAAAAATCTATCGGACGTGAAAGGACAGAAAGAAAAGCCGCACACCCAGAGACTGACAGACAGTAGCTAGGAAGACCCGACATTCCTTCACTCCTTTGTCCAGGACTCCCAACACCACCTGTCCCTCTCAAAACCCCCGAATCTTCCCAACCTCACCCAAAAGGTTGTGCACCACCACCTCCACAGGGAAACCTGACAGCGTGCGTTCTACATAAAATAACGGACTACTAAACTGACTAGAAAAATGGTCTTGAAATCAAAATCTCGGCGAGTCGGAAAAGCCCCATGTGCCCATTCTGCATAACACATGCTGGAGAGGAAAGGGATACCTAGAGCCTCACCAACTCACTTATAGACTTATCAGCGTTGTTCCTATGGTAACTGTCAGAGCTATATAAATGTATAATAATAATAATAATAATAATAATAATAATAGTGTTTGACTGTGGGTGGGACATTAAAGTGTAAGTTCTTCTGGTACAGGAACTGATGTGACTGGCTCAGTGTTTTCTCTACAGCACTGCGGTATATGTCAGAGCTATATAAATGTATAATAATAATAGTATGTGACTGGGGGCTGGGGGGGGGCATTAGAGTGTAAGCTCCTCTGGTACAGAGACTGGTGTGACTGTACAGCGCTTCAGAATATGTCAGAGCTATATAAATGTAGAAAAATAATAATAATAATAATAGTGTATTACAATGTATCTAATAAATAATAATGGCCACTATGTGTGCAGCATATCTTTGACACTGTGCATTGAAACATACAAACCTTTTCAGAGAAATGTTCTATGAAATGCTTTCTGTTACATTTGCATCTATTCAGGAAATCGTCAACTAAAAAGAGAATTCTGAGAAGGTAATACAGAAGGGAGCGGGCCGGGGTCACTGGAAATTGCTCCGGTCTCCTCTGAATTTCATGCAGTAAATCAGCCATCAGAATGAACGGCAGCTGCCATGTAATCCTCTCTATTCTAATCTGAGAATTACAAGCAGCTCCGACATAAAAAGGGATTCCATGGAGGCTGATTCTGATGAAAATTAATCTTCGCTCTGTGATAGTCCTGACAAATCTTTCTTTCTCCTCAATGGCATTTTGATTCGTTTATTGGAATTATTGCAATGTGTGCTTATCTGTTAATGGCTTCCGACAGATCATTATTACCACGGCTTCTACAGTAGAGGTATACGGCATATATGAGGAAGCCTCATCTATACACATGGAGAAATTAGAGTCTGTATTGTAGAAAGCAGCATTTAACCCTAAGGGAACCCTAGAAATAATTTCCTAATCTTAGGGAACCCCTTCTAAAAACCAATTCATGGAAGATCAGTGGGAAGAATGCTCCTTACATTGGTGATCAGTGAGAAGAATGTTCCTTACATTGGTGGTCAGTGAGAAGAATGTTCCTTACATTGGTGATCAGTGAGAAGAATGTTCCTTACATTGGTGATCAGTGGGAAGAATGTTCCTTACATTGGTGATCAGTGAGAAGAATGTCCCTTACATTGGTGATCAGTGAGAAGAATGTTCCTTACATTGGTGATCAGTGAGAAGAATGTTCCTTACATTGGTGGTCAGTGGGAAGAATGTTCCTTACATTGGTGATCAGTGAGAAGAATGTTCCTTACATTGGAGATCAGTGGGAAGAATGTCCCTTATATTGGTGATCAGTGAGAAGAATGTCCTTACATTGGTGATCAGTGGGAAGAATGCTCCTTACATTGGTGATCAGTGAGAAGAATGTTCCTTACATTGGTGGTCAGTGGGAAGAATGTTCCTTACATTGGTGGTCAGTGGGAAGAATGTCCCTTACATTGGTGATCAGTGGGAAGAATGCTCCTTACATTGGTGATCAGTGAGAAGAATGTTCCTTACATTGGTGGTCAGTGGGAAGAATGTTCCTTACATTGGAGATCAGTGGGAAGAATGTCCCTTACATTGGTGATCAGTGAGAAGAATGTTCCTTACATTGGTGGTCAGTGGGAAGAATGTTCCTTACATTGATGATCAGTGAGAAGAATGTTCCTTACATTGGTGATCAGTAGGAAGAATGTTCCTTACATTGGTGATCAGTGAGAAGAATGTTCCTTACATTGGTGATCAGTGGGAAGAATGTCCCTTACATTGGTGATCAGTGAGAAGAATGCTCCTTACATTGGTGATCAGTGGGAAGAATGCTCCTTAAATTGGTGATCAGTGAGAAGAATGTTTCTTACATTGGTGATCAGTGGGAAGAATGTTTCTTACATTGGTGGTCAGAGGGAATAATGCTCCTTACATTGGTGATCAGTGAGAAGAATGTTCCTTACATTGGTAGTCAGTGGGAATAATGCTCCTTACATTGGTGATCAGTGGGAAGAATGTTCCTTACATTGGTGATCAGTGAGAAGAATGTTCCTTACATTGGTGATCAGTAGGAAGAATGTTCCTTACATTGGTGATCAGTGAGAAGAATGTTCCTTACATTGGTGATCAGTGAGAAGAATGTTCCTTACATTGGTGATCAGTGAGAAGAATGTTCCTTACATTGGTGATCAGTGAGAAGAATGTTCCTTACATTGGTGATCAGTGAGAAGAATGTTCCTTACATTGGTGATCAGTAGGAAGAATGTTCCTTACATTGGTGATCAGTAGGAAGAATGTTCCTGACATTGGTGATCAGTGGGAAGAATGCTCCTTACATTGGTGGTAAGTAGGAAGAATGTTCCTTACATTGGTGGTAAGTAGGAAGAATGTTCCTTACATTGGTGATCAGTGGGAAGAATGTTCCTTACATTGGTGATCAGTAGGAAGAATGTTCCTTACATTGGTGATCAGTGAGAAGAATGTTCCTTACATTGGTGATCAGTGAGAAGAATGTTCCTTACATTGGTGGTAAGTAGGAAGAATGTTCCTTACATTGGTGATCAGTGAGAAGAATGTTCCTTACATTGGTGATCAGTGAGAAGAATGTTCCTTACATTGGTGATCAGTAGGAAGAATGTTCCTTACATTGGTGATCAGTGAGAAGAATGTTCCTTACATTGGTGATCAGTGAGAAGAATGTTCCTTACATTGGTGATCAGTGAGAAGAATGTTCCTTACATTGGTGGTAAGTAGGAAGAATGTTCCTTACATTGGTGATCAGTGGGAAGAATGTTCCTTACATTGGTGGTAAGTAGGAAGAATGTTCCTTACATTGGTGATCAGTAGGAAGAATGTTCCTTACATTGGTGATCAGTGAGAAGAATGTTCCTTACATTGGTGATCAGTGAGAAGAATGTTCCTTACATTGGTGATCAGTGAGAAGAATGTTCCTTACATTGGTGATCAGTGAGAAGAATGCTCCTTACATTGGTGATCAGTGAGAAGAATGCTCCTTACATTGGTGATCAGTGAGAAGAATGCTCCTTACATTGATGATCGGTGAGAAGAATGCTCCTTACATTGGTGATCGGTGAGAAGAATGTTCCTTACATTGGTGATCAGTAGGAAGAATGTTCCTTACATTGGTGATCAGTGAGAAGAATGTTCCTTACATTGGTGATCAGTGGGAAGAATGTTCCTTACATTGGTGATCAGTGGGAAGAATGTTCCTTACATTGATGATCAGTGAGAAGAATGTTCCTTACATTGGTGATCAGTGGGAAGAATGTTCCTTACATTGGTGATCAGTGAGAAGAATGTTCCTTACATTGGTGATCAGTGAGAAGAATGTTCCTTACATTGGTGATCAGTGGGAAGAATGTTCCTTACATTGGTGATCAGTGAGAAGAATGTTCCTTACATTGGTGATCAGTGGGAAGAATGTTCCTTACATTGGTGATCAGTGGGAAGAATGTTCCTTACATTGGTGATCAGTGAGAAGAATGTTCCTTACATTGGTGGTCAGTGAGAAGAATGTTCCTTACATTGATGATCAGTGAGAAGAATGTTCCTTACATTGGTGATCAGTGAGAAGAATGTTCCTTACATTGGTGATCAGTGAGAAGAATGTTCCTTACATTGGTGATCAGTGAGAAGAATGTTCCTTACATTGGTGATCAGTGAGAAGAATGTTCCTTACATTGGTGGTCAGTGGGAAGAATGATCCTTACATTGCTCCTCTAGCCTCCCTCCCTGTCCCATGCCTGCTTCTCACATTGATATATTTTGAGTTTTCATTGCAGACGTCTGTAGATACACGTTGAAGGGTCACGCTTGTTACAAAGAAACAGTTTACAAGCAGAAAATACTGAACTGGAAGTAAAAAATCCAACCAAAGTTTAGAGCAGGGGGTCTCAAACTGGTGGCCCTCCAGATGTTGCGAAACTACAAGTCCCATCATGCCCCTGCCTGTGGGAGTCATGCTTGTACCTGTCAGCCTTGCAATGTCTCATGGGAATTGTAGTTTTGCAACAGCTGGAGGGCCGCCAGTTTGTCCCCCATCATACAGATACATGACAAAATCTGAAAAGCCCCCAGATGCTCTTCAAGAAACCAATGTCTTAAGATAGGGGACGTTTTTATTTTCACAAGGTCACTCGAAGGTTACAGAGGTCAAAGTGCAACAAGACGTCTCCACCAACTGCAAGACACAACGCCGTCTGCCTCGTTCGGTGACCCAGAAAACCATTTTCCATTGACACTGATGAGAGGAGGCTGATAATTGGCCTATCTGTATTAATAACCCGCAGCGGATAATGTAATTTCCATATTAGTGCGCGTCTGTTCTCCGCAGGTCGCTGATATTATCGGTAAAAAGAGATTAATCTGTCAGAGCTCCTCTATAATGTTTATTAAATCCAAGTCAAACGTCATTTCATCAATGATACTCCCCATCCCAAGAGAGTCAGATAGGATTCTTATCTTACTATATGCCAAAGACACTATTCATTTTATACATTTATATAGCTGACATATACCGCAGAGAACACTGAGCCAGTCACATCAGTCTATGTACCAGAGGAGCTTACGCTCTAATCCCCCCCCCCCCCCACAGTCACACTATTATTATTATACATTTATATAGCTCTGACATTTGACTGGCTCAGTGTTCTCTTTACAACACTGCGGTATATATCAGAGCTATATAAATGTAGAATAATAGTGTGAGGAGCTTGCACTGTAATGTCGCCCCCCACAGTCACACACTATTATACATTTTTATTGCTCTGACATATACCGCAGTGCTGTACAGAGAACACTGAGTCAGTCACATCAATCTCTGTACCAGAGGAGCTTACACTCTAATGTCCCATCCCCCACAGTCACACACTATAATTATTATTATACATTTATATAGCTCTGACATATACCGCAGTGCTGTACAGAGATCACTGAGCCAGTCACATCAGTCTGCACCAGAGGAGCTTCTCCACCAGGTGGTGCTGTTTTGCAAGGTGCTGTTGGCTCACTCTACTTTGCTCTCAGTTTGAGGAAACATCAAGCCTGGGTCTGTCCTGCAGGCTTCTCTCCCAGCCACCATGCGGTGGGGCGGGGGGAGATGAAGGTGGAGGCTCTCCAGAGGCACCGAGGCCTACTCCATGTGCTTAAGATGCAATGGATCCTGGGCCTGTCCATATGCAAGTGGAATCCTTACCAGTCCTTGAGGATAGAGTGGTGAACAGACTTTGCCGCATTGCTAAAGAGGAACAGAAACTTGCTGTCGTGAAAGAGGATCTCAGGAAAAAGAAATCGCTGCACAGTAAGTCTGGAAACAGTAAGAGGGAAGTCTCCAAGCTGAAGTCTCTGGAAAAGGCATTTAAAAAGCAGGAGTTTTTGGAGTTGGTTGCCTCCCTGAAGGAGAGCAGCGGTGTGTTCAGAGAAAAGTGTGAGAATGAGGAGAGATTCCAACAGATGAAGGAAAGTGCCTGTGCCAGTTCCAGCCAGAGGGTAGATACCAGAGCAATGGCAACAGTATGGATGGGGGGTAAGGAAGTGGCTTCACATGGTGGTCCCAGTACTACCCCTGTCTCAGGATCTGTCATGTCTGAGTCAGTATCTGCCCCCCTCTCTCCCCAGCAGCCTGGGTCATCTCAGGAGGAGGTTGAGAAAAATGTCAGGTTGCTGCAGACCATTACAGAAATGGAATCTCCCTTGAGTGGCACCGACTCATCAGATGAGGATCATGATAATGGAGTGCTTGCTGAAAATCTCTCTCAATGTGTGGAGGACTTTCCCGAGATTTCACCTGCCAACAGATCCTTGCAGTCAGCAGGGAATGCAGTTTTAGCTGGCTGCGAGGAGTCCCACATGGACACCAACAGAGGAGACCAGGAATGTCGCATGAACATTGAAACTGCAGAGCAGGAGGGCCATATGAACGCTGAAACAGCTGGTGTTTTTTCTAAACAGAAGACTTTACTTAATGACGGGACTGCTGGTATCTGTAGTACTTCTGGGACTATGGTGGGCGGGATTGTTGTGCTGGAGGGGAGGAGGGAGGATCAGGTGGTGGGTAATTTACCAAACCAGATTTCAGAGGTTCCTATGCAGCCAGTTAATATTCCTATGCAACCAGTTAATGTTTCATCTGTCCCAGTTAGGAATTATGCTAAGGATGTGTCGGGACAAAGTCATGCTGCTGATGGTGGAAGGGAGCCAGTTGTGCGACTTTTACCTAACGCACCTTCTTCCATTAAACGCAGGAATGTGGTACAGCTCAGGTGGGAAGGAAGAGGTACTCCACCTATCAGGAGGGTGGTTGTTGATAAGATCCTAGTCATAGGATTTAAGGCGGAGGATATTTATGCGCTTATCAGTCCGGCTGGTTCCTATGAATATAATATGTCATTTGTGCATGCAGAATCGCTGGATCTGTTTTGGCAGCGGTTTGAGCATGTATATGGGGGCCAGCCGGACTGGAAGGGGCTTGTCCCCAAAGTTGTCTCACACAGCCCTTGATAAAAAATGTGACTATCCTGACTAGGAATGAGTCTATACCCCCTGAGGATTTATGGGTCTGGTTGAGTAGGTTTGGTGAAACGTTGTGTCCCCTAAAAAAGATTGTGGATGATAGAGGAATCTGGACGGGTGGGTGGTCAGTATCAATGAGGTTGAGTGTGTGTGGGAATGTGGTCCAGCATTTTCCCGCCTCTGCCTTTATTGGTAGAGATAGGATTACTGTCTTCTACCCTGGTCAACCTAAGGTGTACCCTAAATGTGGAGTCAAGGGACATTTCTCCTCTAGATGTCCAGAAGAGAAGTGATCTTTGTGCCAGGAACTGGGGCATCTGGAAAGGGACTGTAACATCATTAAATGTAACCTATGTGATAAGGTTGGTCACCCTTATAGCCGGTGCCCGAGGCTTTGCACAATAAGCCAGAGCTAGTGAAGGAATTCTTCCGTCTGGATAGGGAAGAGTCTGGGTTGGCGGAGGTTGTGCCAGGGAATCCTAGTGTTTCGGTCCCGTCAGAATCTGTGTCTGTGAGGTCCTCTGTGGTGTCAGTGTCCCCCCAGTTTGTGGTGTCAGTGTCCCCCCAGTCTGTGGTCTCCCAGTCAGTGTCAGAAAGTGTGGTTGTCAAGTCTGTGTCTGCACCTATTGTGTTTCTCCTAGTGTAGTGAAGGCAGTGGAGGGTGCTGGACCAGAATGTATGGTGGTGCCAACACCTCCTCCTCGGCGTGGCAGAAGTGCGGCTGGGGGTCGGCAGACACCAAGGGGTGGGGGGATGGATTGGATGGTGGTGAGGGGGGGGAGGAGGGAAGGGAATGAGGGTGGCTGGTGCAAAATGTAAGGTGAATGATGTGGAAGTCGGGGTGAATGATGTGGAAGTTGGGGTGAATGATGTGGGGGGAGGGGTTAATGGGGGTTAATAGGGTGGTTTTGGAATTGCATCCTGATAGTGATTAAATCTCAAAAGGTTTCTTAGCCCGGATTGTGTTTAAGCTGAGGTTTGTGGTTTGTAGTCTCTTTTTGTTGTCACTAAAATATGTTTCTTAATATGTTATCTTGTCAGGAAATGGTTTTCATCACTTGCTGATGTAAGCACGCTCGTTTTTGTTTAGTTGTTATTTTTGTGTAAATATGTTTTTATTAATAGGCTGTATGTTTTTTTTTTTTATTAAAAAATCATACAAACTACACTCTAATGTCGTCCCCCCCCCCCCCCAGTCACACACTATAATTATTATTATACATTTATATAGCTCTGACATATACCGCAGCGCTGTACAAAGATCACTGAGCCAGTCACATCAGTCTCTGTACCAGGGGAGCTTACAATCTAATGCTCCCTCCCCCACAGTCGCACACTATTATTATTATACATTTCTGTAGCGCTGACATATACCGCAGCGCTGTACAGAGATCACTGAGCCAGTCACATCAGTTTCTGCAGCAGAGGAGCTTACAATCTAATGCTCCCTCCCCCACAGTCCCACACTATTATTATTATACATTTATATAGCTCTGACATATACCGCAGCGCTGTACAGAGATCACTGTGCCAGTCACATCAGTCTCTGTACCACAGGAGCTTACACTGTAATGTCCCCTCCCCCACAGTCACATCAGTCTCTGTACCAGAGGAGCTTACACTCTAAAGTCCCCTCACACTATTATTATTATTATACATTTCTATAGCACTGACATATACCGCAGTGCTGTACAGAGATCACTAGGCCAGTCACATCAGTCTCTGCACCAGAGGAGCTTACAATCTACGTATTAGATGGACCATAACTAGTTAAATAAAACTCTAATATAACATGTTCCTATGTGGCCTCACTGATTCAATATTAAAGTGGAAAAATCTTTTATAACTCCCGTCTGACCGGTGGAATCACACAAGGGGACGTCTGTGCGGAGAGGAGTATTATGGGGTGCCCGGGGACTATTTTTGGGCGACACCGGCAGAGAGTTCGGCTCTGTCACTCGAGGTCTATTTTCAGCAAAAACACACAGAGTGGCGTTGGCGGGCGGCTCGGCGTTCATATAAATCTAATTCCAGGTTAAACACCACCTGACGGCTCAGGAAAAATGATTCAGCCGTGTGTTTGTCTCCATACCCCCCCCCCCCTCCGATCCAATCGGGCAGCGAGGATTTCGAAGTGCTGGAACGATCCATCGGTTCTTAGAAAGCCGGAGACGGTTCTCGTGATCTGTTCTACAAATCAGTTACAAATAGATACAACGGGCAACAAATAAACCAAATGTATCTGACCAATGTGCTTCTGCTGTCAGTACAATCGAATTGGGTGTGGCAGAACTGCTTCCGTTTTTTTTTGGTTTTTTTTAGCGTCGTCCTTTTGGCCTAATTTGATATCCCACTTTTTTGTCAGCTCCTAAACTTCAAATTCTAAAAGGAAGAACACATAATTCTTGAGTGAAATGACAGCGATCGTGGCCAGTGACATCTCTAAGGGGGTGCAAACCATACACGGGTGACCCCCGCCAGGAGGGGTGACACCACCAAGTTGGAAACGATATCTGACCGCGAAGGGGTCATCCCCATTCATGACAGCGAAACTAGGAGGGGTAGTGATGGAGGTGACACCAGCGAGCCAGGTGGGGGGGGGGGGGGCGTTATGAGTGACACCAGAGAACCCGACGGGGGGGGGGGGTTTGGTTGTGTTGGGGCTGACACCATGTTTTACCGCACCGGATGAAACCAACCTTAACAATGGCACTGATCGTGGCTTTTAAGGGTATTTCCAGTGATGAAAAAAAAGAAAAGTGATGATGATCAAAGTTTTAGGGGTGTATTTAGAAAAAGAATTTTCATAGCAATTTCCTCAGTGAAAGTGCATGTACATCCGTCCTGTGCAAATGTTTTTAGGCCATTTCCTGTGCTTGTCAATTTTTTTTTTTTTTTCATTAATTGATTTACAAAGGAAAATATCACATTTGGCCACTAGATGGAGCCAAGTATCATAGGAAATCCCCTTCAGTGTTGCACAGGCTGCTCTCCTGGATGGAAATGGCCTTCTCTGATTTCGCTGCACACTGTGACCTTCTCCAGCTGCAGCAAGTCAGGTCGAGCCCGCCTCATTTCCTGGCTGAAGGACATCCAGCGTTACCCAGCACTTTCCTCCCCAGCCCGACTGTCCCAGGCCCACTTCTTTTCATTCACTGGATTTCAGTTCTTCCAATCATAGGGGACCAGCATCTCATTGGGGACGTTGCCTGTGCCAATACAGCCTGCCTAGCAACAGAGTGATTTTATCTTGCCGATCCTCTAGGCTGGAAGTCTTGGGTGGTGGAGGTAAGGCATGCCAGAATACCATCATGCAGTAGGTATAGGGAACCCCAACATTCACTTGCAATATGCCTTTAAACTTGAATCAGTTCCTCTGCACCACCACCTTCCTCCTTGGACAATATAAACCAAATTACTATCTGTGCTGGCCCAGCTCCTCTGCCCCTCCCCTCACCTAAATACATGACCTTTTATGTAGTTGCTGGGGGTGGGAGGAGTGAAGGAGAATACTATAGAGCTCTGGTTCTCGACCCACTGCAAGACAGTGACCCACTGCTGTAGTCTTCTCTTTTATTTTATTATTTTTTTTTATATATTTTTTTTATCATTCTCTAGTAAGCTATACCTAATATTCTGAGAATATTAGTTACACTTTGATGATACATTGTAGGTAATTTCCTAGTAAATTATATTTAATGTTCTTGATATTGTGATGATAAAATACTAGTCATATTCTGCTGACACACTGCAAGTCAGCGTTATTGTCTACCATGTAATATTTTCATGTAATCATCGCATAACTTTGTTTTTTTACGATGCACCAGTTAGTGATCTCTATCTCAGCCACCTGATCTGTATTTTGACCTATATAAGCATAAGGATCATTAGCCACTCCACTATATTCATACTATGTGTATATATACACACATACATACATACATACATACAACGCTGTATCCTGGCCTAGGCCAACAAGGCCCAGGCCTAGGGCAGCACTTTGCAGGGGGGCAGCACGGAAAGAGTCCCCGCCAGCTTGCGCTACACCGTTAGTGTAGCGCCAGTCTTATGGGGCGGACTGGGCTGAGAGGCAAATTAGTCTAGTGCCCCCATAGCACTGCTTCCGGTATGCGGGTGGGCGGCCGGCATTCAGCAACTGTGGGAGGGAGGGGGCGCCACTTCTAATTTCGACTGTCCTATCATCCTGGACCACACACCTTCCTGACTGTGCTATATCTTTTCTGCTGCACCATTGGTATGGTTCAGTCCTCTCCATAAAAGTATCAGAAATTTGTGCTTAAAGTAGAACTATAGGCAACACTTTTTTTTTCCATTTTGAATAGAATAAGGGAGGGTTATAGCCCCTGTCAGTTTATTTTTTACCATCCCTGTCCCATTGCAGAGATTTCATTTTCACTTCCTGCCCCATAGCCAAACAGGAAGTTAGAGGAAATCTATGTAAATTAAGGGAATCCATTGCCCCCCCAGGCCCTCAGAACTAGTCCCCACTCTAAAATTTTTGAGCGGGTTTTAATAAGGGGTGTGGTCTTGACAGGAAGGGGTGGGTCATATTTAAATTAGAGGGTGCACGAGTTTAGTCAGGCCTAGGGCAGCACAAAACCTAAATACACTACTGCATACATACATACATATATATATATATATATATATAGATATAGATATAGATATATAGAGAGAGAGAGAGATATTGTTTACGTGCAGGGGTCCTGATCCTCCTCCTGCTGCCCCTCGTGGATCCTCTGGCCTACTCCGCACACTGCTCCCCTCTTTTAAATGCTACAACTTGTTAGCCCTTATCGAGAGGTCATTTTGATCTCCCAGCTTCCAACTACAATTCGCACAAAATCGGCCTGGCAGATCTTTAATTCGATTCTTCTATTTTACTGCCGGTTGGAGACTTGAAGTGTGGAATGAGACCTATCAAGACAACGGGCCTTCATCCATGTGTGATATACTGTCCTGCACTGCACATGAACATTTCTGAATAGTAAGTTGATTTAAGCCCAGGGGCGGACTGACCATTCGGGCGCTCGGGCACTGCCCGAGGGCCCCATCAGGGTTGCCAGCCTCAATAAAACCAGGGACAGTATGAAAAAAATCTGTGTTTTTTAAAAATCCCAAGATTATAGCTGCCCCGCATCTCCAGTACCTTTTCAGTGTGTGTGTGCGTATTCTGTGTGTGTATACTGTGTGTGTATATTTTGTGTCTGTGTGTGTTTACTGTATGGGTGTGTGTGTATACTGTGTAGCCCCATAATCTATTGCCTGGGGGCCCCATAATCTCCTATTGCCCGGGGGACCAATAATCTTCTCCTCTTGCCCGGAGGACCAATAATCTTCTCCTATTGTCAGCCCGCCCCTGTTTAAGCCTCATTGTGTCCCTCTCCTCGTTTGCCATGCATTATTGTGTTTTTCGTTATGTCTTTCCTGCCAGGGGCGGACTGACCATTCGGGCACACGTTCCACAGTGCCCCCCCCTTTCCCAGCTGCCTTCAGAAACCTCATTCACTACAGGGCCACCAAGCCTTCTGCCCCCACCACAATCTCCAACCCCCCACAGTGGCTCCCAGGTCCCATAGTGCCCCTGAACTTATTTTAGTGGCCCAGGTGCCCCCTGGGTTCCCTAAGAACTCTCAGCTTCCTAAAGTGCGCCCAAGCTTGCTGCAGAGCCTCCAGCCCTCCATAGCACCCCCAACCTTCAACTATGTCCTTTACAAGGCCACCAAGTCTTCTGCAGAATCCCCTAACCCACTCTACAATCCCCATCCACCCATAGTACCCCTCCACCCCACAACCTCCCATAATGGCTCATGATGTCCCTAAGTTTCCTGACAGCCCTCAGCTTCTCAACAGTGCACTCCAGCCTGCTGCAGAGCCTACAGCCCTCCATAGCGCCCCCAAACTTCAACAATGTCCAACAGTGCTTCCCAACCTCCTCCAGATCTGCACCCTTTACAGGGCCACCAAGTCTTCTGCAGAATCCCCTAACCCACTCTACAATCCCCATCCACCCATAGTACCCCTTCCCCCCACAACCTCCCATAATGGCCTATGATGTCCCTAAGTTTCCTGACAGCCCTCAGCTTCCCAACAGTGCACCCCAGCCTGCTGCAGAGCCTCCAGCCCTCCATAGCACTCCCAACCTCCAAAAGTGTCCAATAGTGCCCAGCAGCTGCCTCCAGAAAACCCATCCCCTACAGAACCACCAAGTCTTCTGCAAGGTCTTTTAACCCCCTCCACAACCCCCACCCCCATCCAGCCTCCTTGCCATCATTTTATTACCTTTTTTGGGATTCCCATACCTTTATTGTGAGATAATAAACTTTATTTTTTACTGTTAGGGCATGGAAAGTTTTGGAAGAACTTACTACACCCTGGTCTCAAAAAAATAAAAAATAAAAAGTTGAGAACCCCGAGTCTGACATCACATCAAAGATGGCGGCACCTAGCAGCAGTCTCAGGGCTTTTGAATGTCTACACAAGGGAGGCTCTTGCAGGAAAATAACAGGCATAAAATGTTAGATGCTCATATAATGTTATGGGAAGATAGTTGATGGAATTAATAGTCTGGTGACAGGGCCTCTTTAAATCAGAATAATCAGATGCTGGTATAACCCTGGCTGTGACTGGTCCTCTTTATGTAGACTGAGTTCATAAATGTTGAATACCCTCTAAGGAGACGTCTGACCCCACTTTGATGTCCTCAGGGCCGGCAGGCTCTTGTAGTGAAGATGAGCGTTGTTCATCGTCTCGCCCGGCGTTTCTCCTCGCACATTTTTCAGCTAATGACGCTTTGTAGTTCCCATTCCTCCCCGGCAGACAGAGCTGGCTGTGCTACAGAACGCCGAGACGATGCCAGGAACTGCGCTGAGCACCAGAGAAGATTGCCTGTCCCTGGGATCCAGTAATCATCCGCCAGCTATTTATAGACTCACAGCTGCTATTAATACCAAACAACAACAAAAATATCCCAGAGCTGCGCTGTCCCTCTGCCAGGCGGGGGCGCCGCGTTCCTGGCAACATTTTCCTGAAAAAATGCTGCATGCCAAGGAAAGGAGTTTTGTCAAAATGTTACAACAATGAGCCAAAGATACATTCATTCCAGTGTAAGGAGAGAGAAACCATGTCTTTGTTGTGGGTAGGGAAGGGTTAATACCTGTGCTGTCCGTGTCCCCCAGGGGAGGAGATCTCTCTTCACTTCCTGTCCTGGAGACACCACAGGAAGTCTCTTATTTCTCACCAGAACGGGTGTCCCTATTGGAGGGAGGATTTCCCCTTTATTCCTGTTCTAGTGACACCTGAAAAATTTGGACTTTTCATCAAGTTCTGTCTGAGGGGAGACAGGCAGGAAAAAAACTAGAGGAAGGAGGAATGAGAGGAAAGAAGGAAAAGCATAAAGGAGGAGAGGAAAGAGAGAAAGGAAAGAGAAAGGAGGGAAGGAAGGAAGGAAAAGCATGAGGAAGGAAGGAAAAGCATGAGGAAGGAAGGAAGGAAGGAAGGAAGGAAGGAAGGAAGGAAGGAAGGAAGGAAGGAAGGAAGGAAGGAAGGAAGGAAGGAAGGAAGGAAGGAAGGAAGGAAGGAAGGAAAGAAAGGACGGAGAGAAAAAGGAAGGGAAAGAAGGGAAGGGAAAGGAAAAAGGAAAAATGGAAAAAGGATCAGCTAGAGAGCAAGGAAGGAAGGAAGAAGAGGAAGGAGGGAAGAAAAGGCAGGGAAAGAAAAAGAAAGGCAAAAAGGAAAGAGAAAAGGAAGAAAAGACCAAGAAAGAAGGAAGGAAGGGGGAAAGGAAGAGGAAAGGAAGAGAAAAGGAAAGAAAAAAAAAAGAAAATGATCAGCTAGAGAGGAAGGAAGAAGAGGAAGGAAGAAGAGAAAGGAGGGAAGAGGAGGGAAGGGAAGGGAAGGGAGGGGAAGGGAAGGGAAGGGAAGGGAAGGGAAAGGAAAGGAAAGGAAAGGAAAGGGAAAAGGAAAAGGAAAGATCAGCTAGAGAGCAAGGGAGGAAAGGAATGGACAGGATAAGGAAAAGAAAGGAAAGGGGTAGAGAAAGGCAAAGAGTTAGGAAGAAAGTATCAGCTAGAGCAAGAAAGAAAGAATTAAAGGACAGGGAAAGGGAAAGAAAAGGGAAAGGGTCAGCTAGAAGGTAAAGAGGGAAGGAAAAGAAAGAAAAATGAAAAGAGAAAGGAAGGCAGGCCGACAGAGGAAAAGGGAAAAGACAGAAGAGAGGGAGGGAAGAAAGAAAGCGTTGCGGGGGGGGGGGGGGATTCCACATCAACATTTCTTTGCCCAGTAAGGGATTAGTTTAGATTCACTGTAAGCCTGGGCAGCCGAGTGAGGTTCTCCCATATACAGAGCTCCCTCTAGTGGCTATTCTATGACTCTCTTTAATTTTATACACTAACAAAAATATGGAATGGCCAGCATGTAACAGTCACACTGAAAATGAAGGAGAGGTGTGCGATAATAACTTCAAATATGTTGGTGCTGAAAATACTGTGTTCTAATCCAATCCCTGGTGCTGGGATTTCTGAAGACAACACTGAGTTTCCATCCCCACAGAGCCAAAGTGAAAGTGTCACCCGTGCTCATGGCTGGAAATGACAGTTATTTCAATGTTCTACAACCTGTCAAAAGAGGGCAACACCATCAATTGGCTTTATCATCGATGTGGCAGGCTGCAGAGGGGAGTTCACCACCGGATGATCCAAGGAGGTATAAGAAGCCGTCTTTGGCTTTGCCATGCCCGCAAAAATATAATGCCCATACTGTGCCTAATACAGTTATTTCCTATGATCGTCAGCTCCAGCTACTGGCTATAATGTTGTATTTTTCTTGGAACACTAATAAAATACTGCATTATGACCACTAGATGAGGCTGACAATAAAAGGAAATAAACTTATAAGTTTTTATAAATAGACCCCCCAGTGCTCTAGGTAAGTGTGAAAAGTAGGAACTTCCCTTTTAAGACATTAAAGGACTCTTCTCTACAAAACAGAAATGCGCATATTTTATTGATTTGTACTTGGAAGCAGAAACGTTTGTGGCAGTCACAAAACAAAGCCAACGACAGATGATCCCTTCATCGGAAAAATGTTAATTTATTCAGAGGAATTCCAGACAGCTTTCATTTTATAGAAGGAGATCAGGAACTTGTCTCTTATTGGTCAGTGTAGATGTGTGACATTTATCAGGATGACAAGGCACATGGCATTGTTTATGTGCTTCTCATAATAACCAATCATACGACAGCTGCAGAATTAATACGCATATTCCCAAACACTCGGCCAAAGAAACATTGAAACCGACTTCCAATAGTTTGATTATGACAGATGTCAAATCTACACATACTGTGCAAATTAATAAGTACTCCCCCCCACCCCCAAAAAATAAAAGATTAATTCCCTTCCTAGCACTTATGCTGGATGGTGGATTTTTATTTTAGGCTGACAAAGCCAAGTTTGGAGTGGAGGAATATTACGCCTGGCATATATAAGTTTGCTCCTCCTCCAGCTGAGCTCCCTCCCTCTTCCTCCTCCTCCAGCTGAGCTCCCTCCCTCCTCCTCCTCCTCCAGCTGAGCTCCCTCCCTCCTCCTCCTCCTCCTCCTCCAGCTGAGCTCCTCCCTCCTCCTCCTCCAGCTGAGCTCCCCCTCCCTCCTCCTCCTCCTCCTCCTCCTCCTCCAGCTGAGCTCCTCCCTCCTCCTCCAGCTGAGCTCCATCCCTCCTCCTCCAGCTGAGCTCCATCCCTCCTCCTCCTCCTCCAGCTGAGCTCCATCCCTCCTCCTCCTCCTCCAGCTGAGCTCCATCCCTCCTCCTCCAGCTGAGTTACCTCCCTCCCTCCCTCCCTCCCTCCTCCTCCTCCTCCTCCTCCTCCAGCTGAGCTCCCTCCCTCCTCCTCCAACTGAGCTCCCTCCCTCCTCCTCCTCCTCCTCCTCCTCCAGCTGAGCTCCTTCCTCCTCCTCTTCCAGCTGAGCAGCTCCTCCTCCAGCTGAGCTCCCTCCTCCTCCTCCTCCTGCTGAGCTCCTTCCTACTCCCCCTCTAGCTGAGCTTCTCCTCCCCCTCCAGCTGAGCTCCCTCCTCCATCTGAGCTCCTCCCCCTCCTCCAGCTGAGCTCCCTCCTCCTCCAGCTGAGCTCCCTCCTCCTCCTGCTGAGCTCCTTCCTACTCCCCCTTCAGCTGAGCTCCTCCCCCTCCTCCAGCTGCGCTCCCTCCTCCTCCATTTTTATGGCTCCCCCTCACGTGTGCCGCTCCTACCTGCTCTCATTTCCAGTTGGAAATTGATACATTGTATTCAGCACACACTGATCCAACCTTTGTAAGATACAAAGAAATATTGAGTCATATTCCACCGTGTGCCTCTCTGAAAATAGTTTCACTTTGTTATTAAAGGCCTGTCCCTTGTCCAATGGGAGCCCCTTTATCACCCCCTGTGGTCCTTTCAATGGGCAGATGAATGACAGTTGCAGTGTTTATTACGTCAGCAACAGTTACCGCAACACACAAGTGACTTGTGCCAACATGCATGACAACACACACACACACACACACACTGGGGTGTATTTATATATCCACACACTGAAAGTCCATGAACATTCACTCTGGGAGAATGAGGCAAAAATAAAAGAATGTTATGAGGTTATTTCCTATGCTGGTTGAATGTTTTTTTTTCTTAATAAAATAAAAAAAAGGGGAAATACCGCATTTGGCCACTAGATGGAGTTACGTGTCATAGGAAGTTCCCTTCAGTTTTTCACAATTGTACCGACTCCTCTCCTGGACCGAAATGACTTCCTCTGATTTCACTGCACACTGTGAGCTTCTCACCAGGTGCATTAGAAGCTGCAGCAAGTCAGACAGAAAAACAAAAAAAAAAAAAAATCACACTCAACTTGAAATTACTTGGTAATGTAAGTGGCCAAAATTAGGTGCACACTGTTCCCGTTTGTAAAGTCTTTGTAGGGTAAGTGGCCAGCATCAGGCGCACACTGCTCCCCTTTGAAAAGTCTTTTATAAAGTGGCCAGCATTGCATGCATCGCTGACACTTGAGAAGTCTTTGTAGGGTCATTGGCCAGCAATAGGTGCACACTGTTTGCATTTGAAAAGCCTTCATAGGGTAAGTAGCCAGCATCACACACACACTGCTCACCTTTGAAAAGCCTTTGTAAGGTAAGTGGCCATAAATAGGTGCACACTGGACAGCCTTAGTAAGGGAAAGCAGCTTTAATGGTCTACTCTGCTGTCCACCTTCTGAGTCATAAAGGCATCGACAAAGCGCTGGGAACTTACCATGGGCAGTGCTCTTTGAAAAGTCTTTGTAGGGTAAGTGGCCAGCATCAGGCGCACACTGCTCCCATTTGAAAAGTCTTTGTAGGGTAAGTGGCCAGCATCAGGCGCACACTGCTCCCATTTGAAAAGTCTTTGTAGGGTAAGTGGCCAGCATCAGGCGCACACTGCTCCCATTTGAAAAGTCTTTGTAGGGTAAGTGGCCAGCATCAGACGCACACTGCTCCCATTTGAAAAAGTCTTTGTAGGGTAAGTGGCCAGCAATAGGTGCACTCTGCTTGTAGTTGAAAAGTCTTTGTAGGGTAAGTGGACCGCATTGGGTGCGCACTGCTCATACGTGAAACGCCTTTGTAGGAGAAGTGGCCAGCATGAGATGAATCCTGTTCACATTTAAAACATCTTCTTAGGGTAAGTGGCCAGCAGTAAGCACAGGATGCTCACGTTAGCACACCGCCACCTGCTGGTCGAACTGAAATAGCAAACTGTGAAACTATTTATTTGACTGAAAGGAGCCATTTATCAAGCGGGTGAATGGCCTTGTTTCACTTAGAAGAAGCGACATTTACTAAGAGACGTGTAAGTAGAACTGGCATGTGTGCGCACGGACGGAGTGATTAGGCTTTACACAAGATGTGTTTGTTTGCAAAGTGACAGCTGACAAAGTGCACAACGCATGCAGACAGAAGGGGCCCAGACACGCACACAAAGGCGGTGTTAATCTGGTGGGCGGGGTCACCATGGAAAGGGGGGGTCTTAGAGTAGAGGGCACTATTAGTTTGAAGTGGAATTTCTCCTTTAAACTCTTACCGTCCTCTGGTTCTCTGTGCAGTGCAGGTAGCTGCGCTCAACTAGTCTGGAAATTCAGATCAATACGGCCCCAGATCGAGTCAGTAATGAAAAACCGCGTTCAGCCAATGTGCCGAGAACCTCGCATTAATGCTTTCCAATAAGAGTTAACGGCCATTGACCATGGCGGCCAATCGCCGCTCATACCTGCTCTGTGTATAATCAAACTAATCTCAACCCAAAATCATTGGAATGGTGAGCAAATTTTTGGTAAGGAACCTTTCGCACAAGTCCGCTGCGTCAGTGGAGAACAAAGGGTAGGTTGGAAGGCGGCAAGCAAGAGGTTAGTCCATGTCCAGGCAGAGGTCAAGGAAGGCGGCAAGCAAGAGGTTAGTCCATGTCCAGGCAAAGGTCAAGGAAGGCGGCAAGCAAGAGGTTAGTCCATGTCCAGGCAGAGGTCAAGGAAGGCGGCAGGCAAGAGGTTAGTCAGTGTCCAGGCAGGTGGAAGGCAAGAGGATAGCCAGTGCCCTGAAAGAGATGAAGGGAGGTGACAGGCTAGAGCGTAGTAGGTGTCCAGGTAGAGGTCACGGCAAGCGGCAGACAAGAGGTTAGTCAGTGTCCAAAATAGTTTGTGCACAAGCAGAGGTCAAGGCAGGTGGCAGGCAAGATGTTAGTCCATGTCCAGGCAGAGGTCAAGGAAAGGCGACAGGCAAGAGGTTAGTCCATGTCCAGGCATAGGTCAAGGAAAGTGGCAGGCAAGAGGTTAGTCAGTGTCCAGGCAGAGGTCAAGGCAGGTGGCAGGCAAAAGGGTAGCCGGTTCCCATGCAGAGGTCAAGGCAGGTGGTAGGCTAGAAAGTAGTCGGTGTACAGGCAGAAGTTGAGGCAGGAGGTAGGCTAGAGAGTGGTCAGTGTATAGGCAGAGATTGAGGCAGGCAGCAGGCAAGAGAATAGTTGGTGTCCAGGCAGAAGTCAATGCAGGCAAGAGGGTAGCCGATGCCCAGGCAGAGGTCAAGGCAGGTGGCAGGCTAGAGGGTAGTCAGTGTCCAGCCAGAGGTCAAGGTAGATGACCGGCAGGAGAGTAGTAGGTGCCAGGCAGAAGTTAAGGCAGGCGGTAGGCTAGAGATTAGTCGGTGTCCAGCCAGAGGTCAAGGCAGGAAACAGGCAGGAGAAAGGCCATTGTCCAGACAGAGGTTCGAGACAGGCAACCAACTGGAGGATAACAGGAACATTCAAAGCAGGTGTCGGGACAGGAGACACAAGCAGAATTAAGCAATCCAGGTCAGTAATGACCAAGGTAGAACAATGGTAATCTTATACACTAGGTGGCAGGCAAGATGACAGAACCTGCAACCATATATACCCTGCATGGCCTGTGAGTAGCTAGCCTAAGTGCCTAAATAGATTATATATTCCTTCTGTAAAAAGAAGTGTCTATCGGTCTCAACCCCCTGCTCCTGCATATAGCTCTCTGTGTCCCTCTATAAGGCAATAAATGCATAGCATGGCTCTGCTTCCCATCGATATTCATGAACTGAACCCAATTAGTGTTTAGTGAAATCTGGTACTTTTAATGTGTCAGAAATCAGAACTCTTCGAGGCTTGTCAGAGATAAAACTCATCACCTCGGGTTATAGAGCTCCCACAAGTCACCAAGCTTAGGTCACCTCATACATCACTCCCAGCTGTACCGCTCGGGGCGACTGTACAATATAACTCTGTGTAATATCCTTCCTCCTCTCTCCTGCCAGTCACATCACCGAGACACACAGAGCAACAATTCTCTCTAGAAATGATGACATCATAAAGTGAGAAACATGTCGCACAAGCCTCTGCCTTCCTGGAAATATTGAAGGATGAGGGTGCCAAGGATATTGCACATAAGAAAAGGTCACAAGAAAAGCCAACGTGTTTCAGGGGCTCATCGCTCCCCCTTCATCAGGGCTCAATTTGCATAAGTACATTATATCTGGAGTATTACGATCGGCAGATCCTTCACAAAACAAAAAAGCAAGCATTTGGAAGTTGAGAAGACTGGTGCCCAGGCAAATTAGAATACAGCCGGCAACTCAGAATCATCTTATAGGGTTTATTGACTTAAAGGTGCGTACAGCATAAACCTACGTGTTTCGGCCATGGGGCTTAAACCCCTTGGTGCCAAGCGTACACAAATACTGGACTGAGCTTTTTTTCTGTGAGGCCGCATATTTGCATATCTGTCTTTGTGCTGGGAGGGTGCCGCACAACACGTTCCCAGCTCAGAGACTGGGGGTCTCACTGAGAGCCCCGGGGCCCCAGAACTCATCCCGAACTGATTCTGGGTCACCTGATCACTGTAATAGTCTCTGATTGGCTATCATAGTGATCAGTCACTGTGAAGCCCACCTTTGTGTTTTCTCTCTCTGAATGGAGGAGAGAGATGCATTGTATCTCTCCTTCCCTCTCCTCGCAGAGAGAAAAAAAAATATTAATAAAACTAATAATAATAAAAATAATAATAAAATAAAAAAAGATTTTAAAAAATACCTAGATCAAGGTTTGATCTAGGTCAGTGCCAGGGTTAGTGTTTGGGTCAAGGTCAGTGTTTTTTTTGGGCAGGTTTTTTTTTAATTAGTAAGAGGATAGGATATAAAAAAAGTGCCCTGCTGTTTCTGGGCTGTACTAGGGGTACAAACAACAACTAATATACACATCTGTGGTATTGCGGCGATCGTCAGGAACAGGAGAATTTATTTTAGGTTTTTCTATGGTGAAAGGTATGGTGGTAGCAAGAAATATACAGCTACATTTAAAAAAAAAAAAAAAGAAGATTTTTTAACTTTTTTGGGCCAGTTTTCCTTTAATAATAATAATAATAATAAAAAAAATAAAAATCAGGCGAAATGCATTACCATTTACCGCCAAATGAAAGCCCAATTTGTCCTGAAAAAAAAAATAAAAAACTCGGTATAATCCACCTGGATGCACAAAGTAGTTATGATGATATGTACAGTTTTATTAACACATGTCAAAGTTGCAAAATTGTGCTTAGGCATTAACATTCATTTTACCCTCAGGTGCAAAGGGGTTAATCGTAGCTGCAGCAGATCCACTTGGCGTGCCGGTCAAACAGCAGACTGGCGTGGCTTGATGATCTCTTCCCTCTTCTCACTCCCTTTAGAGATTGATCTTAGGAGCTGCCTCTAAAATCTGGATTTAAAGTTTTATCCCTCCCGTTTTAGTTCTGGCACTCTAGTAATACTTCTATTATGGAAAACAATTAGACCAGGGGTGCTCAAACTCTTAATTTTGAGGCAGTGTCAGTATAGTGCCTGCTGGGACCCTGTATAGATGGAATCCCCTCCCCCTGTGTGTGTTGCCAGATAGGTAGAATGATAGAACGCTTAATTGTAGAGACCTTTATGGCAAATATTGAGCAAAATGCATTACAGGGATTGTCCCATGGGTAGCAGACCAAGCTGAAGCCTTTTCTCACCAAGAGGGGTTTACCATGTGCCAAGCTGAGAAATGGCTTTAGCTTGGTCTCCTACCTTCTCAGCTTGGTCTCCTACCCATGGGAGAACCTCCTCTAATGCATTTTACCCAATAGGGTCTTAATCATAGGGGCCTCAATGATTAAGCCCCTTTTGGTTAAAATGCATTAGAGGGTTTGACCCTCCTGCATGGGGCAGAAGAGAGCTGGCACTGAAAACTCACCTTGGTCTTAGTGTGGGAGTGGAAGGAGAAGTTAGCTTTATTGCGGGTGGGAACAAGGTGTCAGCGGGAGGAAGAGGGGCCCCATCGCTGGGTGTCAGCGGGAGGAAGAGGGCCCCCATCGCTGGGTGTCAGCGGGAGGAAGAGGGCCCCCATCGCTGGGTGTCGGCGGGAGGAAGAGGGCCCCCATCGCTGGGTGTCAGCTGGAGGAAGAGGGCCCCCATCGCTGGGTGTCAGCGGGAGGAAGAGGGCCCCCCATCGCTGGGTGTCAGCGGGAGGAAGAGGGCCCCCATCGCTGGGTGTCAGCGGGAGGAAGAGGGCCCCCATCGCTGGGTGTCAGCGGGAGGAAGAGGGCCCCCATCGCTTGGTGTCAGTGGGAGGAAGAGGGCCTCCATCGCTGGGTGCCAGCGGAAGGAAGAGGGCCCCCATCTTTGGGTGTCAGTGGGTGGAAGAGGACCCCATCGTTGGGGGTCAGTGGGAGGAAGAGGGTCCCATCGTTGGGGGACAGTGGGAGGAAGAGGGCCCCATCGTTGGGGGTCAGCGGGAGGAAGGGTTGGATAAAGGCAAGCAAAGGGCCACATCTGGCCCCCGGGCAGCAGTTTGAAGACCACTGCTCTAGCATGTCCTCTGATCAGTGCTTTTTAAATTCCTGTAATAAATATATTTTTGTGTTTTTCACACACATACATGAAGCATTCTGGCATCTCATACTCCCCAGAACTCTTTTTTATGCCCCCACTTGCCCCAGTGGATGCTCGAGACTACAAGCATGCGCCGTACTCCATGCGTCCGCTGCAGATCACGCCTGGTGCACACGTCAACAACTCAATTCTCACAGTCTGGCTTTCTCAGGTTTTGGGAAGTGAACGTACTTCTCTAAAGAATATTTATCTATCGCCAGTAAATATGTAATCCGTCAAGCCCCTGCATGGCCGAGCAGAGCAATCAGGTGAGCAGCGGCACCCAGGTGTGCGACATAAAGTGTCATTTTTCACCCAAAATAGAAAAACAAAATAGAAATGCCCAGAATTTACAGCGGCCAATAAAAGGGACAGGCGGCCATAAAACACAAAGCTCCACATTGTAGAAGACGAAGAGGACCTGTCACCGGTCTGTACCCCTCTCTGTAGAAAGGGCTGTATGCGGCTCATTGTGCTATCCCGTGGACTTTACACCGCAGAGCGCCGGACGCAGGCCGCGGGACGCAAAAGTAAATATGTTTATTTACATTACAATGTGCAGTTTGTCTTGTACACAGAGATTTCCCTCTACAGGCTCCCCTGGGAGAGCCGCACGGTACAGTGAGCAGTGTGGAGACGGCCCGCTCCAGAGGAAAGTCACATTTCAGGCAAAAAATAGCAGCAAAGACCAAAATTGTTGTTTAATTGTATCCAGAGAGGCAGCCACAGCCGTTCCCAGATGGGAGGAAGAAGGAGCTGTAGATGCGGGGTGCTGAAGAGGAAGGGGGGACCCTGCTGGTGCAGAGGAGGAAAGGGGGGGGCCCTGCTGGTGCCAAGGAGGAAAGGGGGGACCCTGCTGGTGCCAAGGAGGAAAGGGGGGACCCTGCTGGTGCCAAGGAGGAAAGGGGGGACCCTACTGGTGCCAAGGAGGAAAGGGGGGACCCTGCTGGTGCCAAGGAGGAAAGGGGGGACCCTGCTGGTGCCAAGGAGGAAAGGGAGGACCCTGCTGGTGCCAAGGAGAAAAAGGAGGACCCTGCTGGAGCCAAGGAGGAAAGGGGGGACCCTGCTGGAGCCAAGGAGGAAAGGGGGGACCCTGCTGGTAATGAGGAGAAAAAGGGGGGACCTTGCTGGTGCTGAGGAGAAAAAGGGGGGACCTGCCTGGTCCTGAGGAAAGGGGGACCCTGCCTGTGCTGAGGAGGAAAGAGGGGAACCTTGCTGGTGCTGTGAAAGAAAGGGGTAACACTGCTGATGCTGAGAAGAGGGGTGGGGGGATTCTATTGCTGAGGAGGAGGGGTGGGGGCCCTGCTGGTGCCAAGGAGGAAAGGGGGGACCCTGCTGGTGCCGAGGAGGAAAGGGGGGACCCTGCTGGTGCTGAGGAGGAAAGGGGGGACCCTGATGGTGCTGAGGAGGAAAGGGGGGACCCTGAGGGTGCAGAGGAGGAGAGGGGGGACCCTGCCGGTGCAGAGGAGAGGGGGGACCCTGCCGGTGCAGAGGAGAGGGGGGACCCTGCCGGTGCAGAGGAGAGGGGGGACCCTGCCGGTGCAGAGGAGGAGAGGGGGGACGCTGCTGGTGCAGAGGAGGAGAGGGGGGACCCTGCTGGTGCCAAGGAGGAAAGGGGGGACCCTGATGGTGCAGAGGAGGAGAGGGGGGACCCTGCCGGTGCAGAGGAGAGGGGGGACCCTGCCGGTGCAGAGGAGAGGGGGGACCCTGCCGGTGCAGAGGAGGAGAGGGGGGACGCTGCTGGAGGAGAGGGGGGACCCTGCTGGTGCCAAGGAGGAAAGGGGGGACCCTGCTGGTGCCAAGGAGGAAAGGGGGGACCCTGCTGGTGCCGAGGAGGAAAGGGGGGACCCTGCTGGTGCAGAGGAGGAAAGGGGGGACCCTGCTGGTGCAGAGGAGGAAAGGGGGACCCCCTGCTGGTGCAGAGGAGGAAAGGGGGACCCCCTGCTGGTGCAGAGGAGGAAAAGGGGAACCCTGCTGGTGCAGAGGAGGCAAGGGGGGACCCTGCTGGTGCAGAGGAGGCAAGGGGGGACCCTACTGGTGCAGGAGAGGAAAGGGGGGACCCTGTTGGTGCTAAGGAGAAAAGGGGGGACCCTGCTGGTGCTGAGAAAAGGGGGGCCCTGCTGGTGCTGAGAAAAGGGGGGGGGCTGCTGGTACCGAAGAGAAAAGGGGGGCCCTGCTGGTGCAGAGGAGGAAAGGGGGGACCATGCTGGTGCAGAGGAGGAAAGGGGGGACCATGCTGGTGCAGAGGAGGAAAGGGGGGACCATGCTGGTGCAGAGGAGGAAAGGGGGGACCATGCTGGTGCAGAGGAGAAAAAGGTGGGACCTTGCTGGTAATGAGGAGAAAAAGGTGGGACCTTGCTGGTAATGAGGAGAAAAAGGGGGGACCTGCCTGGTCCTGAGGAAAGGGGGACCCTGCCTGTGCGGAGGAGGAAAGAGGGGAACCTTGCTGGTGCTGTGGAAGAAAGGGGTAACCCTGCTGATGCTGAGGAGGAGGGGTGGGGGGATTCTGATGCTGTGGAGGAGGGGTGGGGGACCCTGCTGGGCTCGCTCACTCTCTGACCTCTGGACGGGTGGCTGGAATTCCTGGACTCTCTCTGATCTTCTGTGAAGAAGACAAGGCTGAGCCCAGAGGATGTTCACACTTCCTCGCAACAAAATGAATCAGTTCGCATTCTCAGAAAGAGTTCAAGAGAAAGCAGTAAAGAGTAATGGCGGCCGCACATGCTTCTGTTTTATTATCTGCAAATAGTCGAACAGCCAGGACTTCCCTTCTGATCGACAGACTCCATTTATGGGGGGTCACACGCTTCGATCAAAGTGATCAAATCGGCAAACAATCAAACAGCAATAACTTCCCTTCCAATCAACTTAGACTCAATGTAGGTCAGATGGCCGGAGTGGGAAATTATCCATTGATTTGCATGGATCAGCAGCACTTAAACACTCTAAACATGAATACGATCGTGTAGAGATCAGATTATGAGATCGCATGGTGGAAATGATCAATCATTTACGATGTTATCTTACCTATCAATTGAAATTCACTTCCCCCCTACATGGCAATCGATTGGGTTGTCGACTAAAGCTTGACTCCAAGTCACATGATTTCCGGTGCGACTTTGTGCAGTGCAGCTTTGATCTGACTTTACATTTTCTGGATCGAAGTCGCATCAAAGTAGCGCAGGCACCTTTTCAGAGTTGCTGTGACTTGAAGTCACCCTGATTTGAACGGGTGCCATTGAAAAGAATGGGCTGTGCAACTTGTCATGCAACTCTGACATCCAAAGTCGCACAAAGTGTGAATGTGAATGACCTAAAGAAAAAAACAAAACAATCACTTAATTACTTGAGTGTCTAGTTGTTCTTGGGCACTGCCTTCACGTGTGAACGGGGGGCGCTGACCTCACGTGTGAACGAGGGGCGCTGACCTCACGTGTGAACGGGGGGCGCTGACCTCACGTGTGAACGGGGGGCGCTGACCTCACGTGTGAACGGGGGGCGCTGACCTCACGTGTGAACGGGGGGCGCTGACCTCACGTGTGAACGGGGGGCGCTGACCTCACGTGTGAACGGGGGGCGCTGACCTCACGTGTGAACGGGGGGCGCTGACCTCACGTGTGAACGGGGGGCGCTGACCTCACGTGTGAACGGGGGGCGCTGACCTCACGTGTGAACGAGGGGCGCTGACCTCACGTGTGAACGGGGGGCGCTGACCTCACGTGTGAACGAGGGGCGCTGACCTCACGTGTGAACGGGGGGCGCTGACCTCACGTGTGAACGGGGGGCGCTGACCTCACGTGTGAATGAGGGGCGCTGACCTCACGTGTGAACGGGGGGCGCTGACCTCACGTGTGAACGGGGGGCGCTGACCTCACGTGTGAACGAGGGGCGCTGACCTCACGTGTGAACGAGGGGCGCTGACCTCACGTGTGAATGGGGGCGCTGACCTCACGTGTGAACGGGGGGAACTGACCTCACCTGTGAACGGGGGGAACTGACCTCACCTGTGAACGGGGGGGGCACTGACCTCACGTGTGAACGGGGGGGCACTGACCTCACGTGTGAACGGGGGGCACTGACCTCACGTGTGAACGGGGGGCACTGACCTCACGTGTGAACGGGGGGCACTGACCTCACGTGTGAACGGGGGGCACTGACCTCACCTGTGAACGGGGGGAACTGACCTCACCTGTGAACGGGGGGAACTGACCTCACCTGTGAACGGGGGGCATTGACCTCACGTGTGAACGGGGGGGCATTGACCTCACGTGTGAATGGGGGCACTGACCTCACGTGTGAACGAGGAGCACTGACCTCACGTGTGAACGAGGAGCACTGACCTCACGTGTGAACGAGGAGCACTGACACTCCTTGGATGCTGGTAAGGAGTTTGGGAAGATTTTACTTTAAATTCAACAAAAAAAAAGTCGAACGAGGAATTCTGGAAGCTTCAGACAACACAATACCAGCGCCTCTGAAACGTGGAAAACATGCGGTGCAAAGTTATGTGTGACCCACAAGCGGTCATTTTTTCATGTAAATGTTATTACTCATTGACTGGAAGACACTTTTATTAGTATTATTATTATTTATAAACATGAATGTTTTGCAACAAAGTAACAACATGAAACCAAATCTTCCAGAAATAGATACAGAAGAGGAAGCAGCTAGAGCAGTGCCGGTCAGCTTTCCTCATATGGGGGGCCTCAAGTATGACCCCCAATATCACCAGAGGGCCACACATATAATTCAGTAAATATTGAGCCCCCGTTCACATCCCCACATTTCCCGATCGTGCAACAAAACCGCACAGAAAACACGCGCTTTGCCATAAGTTTCCGAAACGTGCTTGTGCTTGCACTGCCATTAAATGGTGTGGGCACATGCTTGCTGCCTGTTTTGTTGCATGTCAAACGCACTGCAAATGCACCAAAAAGCGCCAAGCTTCATGTGAGTTCCCACTTTGCACATATGTGAATGAGGCCTCAGTGTCAGAGACAGTGGACCCACAACAGGGTATAGTCAAAGGCTACGGGCACCTTGAGACGATTCAGTTTGCATTTGCAGCGCTATACAAATTATTCATTCATTCATACGGGCATGATACAAGAGACGGTCAGAGACTGCAGACATGATACAAGAGACGGTCAGAGACTACAGACATGATACAGGAGATGGTCAGAGACTGCAGACATGATACAGGAGACGATCAGAGACTGCAGACATGATACAAGAGACGGTCAGAGACTGCAGACATGATACAAGAGACGGTCAGAGACTGCAGACATGATACAAGAGACGCTCAGAGACTGAGGACATGATACAGGAGATGGTCAGAGACTGAGGACATGATACAAGAGAAAGCGCCCGATTTTTCTCGTCTCCCCGACATGCAGTAGTGTGAACCGTTATTATTATTATTGTTTAATAAACAGAAATGTTTTGCAACAAAAGTAACAACATGAAACCGAATCTTCCAGAAACCGATACAGAGGGGGGCAGCTGGTCACAGAGCGCACCGATGATGAACCACAAGTCCCAGCACAGCCAGCAACACCACATGAACCTCCCCAGACAGCAGTCCTGAATTAATTACTCGCTGCTCGGAGAACAGATCAGCCATAACGGTGCCCATAGACGTCAGATATCGGCTCCTCCTTTGGGGCAACAATCCTGTGTCAACAACTGGCCACACACACACACACACACCATACAATCTGATTGTACAATCTCCTTAAACCTGAACGCACACTATACAATCTGATGGTACAATCTCTATATAATCTCCTCAAATCTGGCCATACGCTTTACAATCTCCTTAAATCTGGCCATACGCTTTACATTCTGGAGGTCCAATCCCTATGCGATCTCCTTAAAATACGTCCTACACTTTACAATCTGATTGTACAATCTCCTTAAGGTTTACCCAATCTAAGTACACCAAACACAAACCTAAACAATCCATTAAATTTGCATTAAATCAGGCAGACCGCTGCAATCCTAGTGGATGGCAGATCTAAAGAAAAAAAAAAAAAAAAAGGATTGTACAACCAGATTGTCACATGTACAGTGAACCCAAACCTTTGCCATACGCCTTACAACCTGATTGTACCATCTCCATTCGATCTACCAACAATGATGCGGTAGAAGAGCCCGCTTAATGGAAACACATTCAGAATGGAATGTAAATGAAGGGTTTCTATTACCTCATTTTTTGAGATTGTATAACGATTGCACAGATTGTATAATGTATTAAAGCCAGCCACCGACATTACAATCTCAGTTTTAACAAAACTATGGAACAGGGGGACCCACCTAAACAATCGATTCAATTTGTATCTATCCAATCAGGTAGACCCTCGCACTACATAGCTGATGGGAGATCTGAAAGGAGATTTGTACAATCGGATAGCAGCCTGTGCGATGGGGCTTAAAGGAGATTGTACAATCAAACAAAACGATCGGGCAGATCAGACCTCGTCCTATTGTAATCGCCGGGGCTGTGTGCACAGTCCCCCCCCCCCCTTTCTACTCCAATCGCCCTAAAGGGGAAGTGACCGACCCGGACGATACGGAGAGACGATCGGATCTACAGGAAGGTCCAGCCGCCCTCTAAATGTCTATGGGCAGCTCCAGCTGGACGAATCACACGCTCCCAACTACAAGTCCCAGCAGAGATTCTCATTGGTTACAGACAGATGGACAAAATCGAAAATATGACAATCAGATGCAGGATAACAAATTACCACGTCACTGAGTGTGTGGAACTACAAGTCCCAGCAGAGCTTCTCATTGGCTATGGACAGTCCCCCCCCACATGGATCAGATCTAATATGCCAGGAGAGTGTGGAACTACAAGTCCCAGCAGTAGATGAGGGTCTGATACAACTAGAACAAAGCCTAAGCAAAGTCACTCGTAGAACTACAAGACCCAGCAGATCTCATTGGCTACAGCCCCCCCACATGGATCATATCTAACATGCAGGATAACAAATTACCAAATCAATAAGAGTGTAGAACTACTAGTCCCGGAAAAGCTTCTCATTGGTTACAGACAGTTCTCCTCCAGATGGATGACATCTAATATGACAATCAGATGCAGGATAACAAATTACCACATCACTGAGTGTGTGGAACTACAAGTCCCAGCAGAGCTTCTCATTGGCTACAGCTTCCCCCCACATGAATCAGATCTAACATGCAAAATAACAAATTGCCAGGACAGTGTGGAACTACAAGTCCCAGCACAGCTTTTCATTGGCTACAGCTCCCCCCCCCCCCACCCCCACATGGATCAGATCTAACATGCAAAATAACAAATTGCCAGGAGAGTGTGGAACTACAAGTCCCAGCAGTAGATGAGGGTCTGATACAACCAGAACAGCATAAACAGAGTCACTTGTAGAACTACAAGACCCAGCAGAGCTTCTCATTGGTTACAGACAGTTCTCCTCCAGATGGATGAAAGTTATTATGACATTGATATGCAGGATAACAAATTACCACGTCACTGTGAGGGTGGAACTACAAGTCCCAGCAGAGCTTCTCATTGGCTACAGCTCCCCCCCCCCCCCACATGGATCAGATCTAACATGCAGGATAAGAAATGACCACATCACTGAGAGTGTGGAACTACAAGTCCCAGCAGCAGATGAGGGTCTGATACAACAAAAACAGCCCAAAGCGAAGTCACCCGTAGAACTAGAAGTCCCAGCATTTCCAAGCAGTTGGTATGGTAGAATGCAGGCTGGGAACAACCTACGGGGGGAGTCATTTGTAGAACTAGAAGTCCCAGCAATTCATCAGATTTTTTTATAATCAGCAGTCATCTGCATAAAAGACAATCCAGCTGGCTGTTGTGGCACTACAAGTCCAAGCATGACCCACATTTTATTATACACCCCCCCAAAAAAAATAAAATAATGGAGAATTGAGCAACACAGAGAATAAGGAACCCATCAACCAGCCAGCGAATGTGCAACTAAAAATATAACAACTGGTAAAATACAATGTAACCCAACGACCGGGAGAGAGGAGACACATCAACTGTGGGACTACAAGTACCAGCTGAATGACTCCAATAGGAGGACTGTCCATAGAAGAACACAGAGGCTTAAGGGTTGTCCCTGGTAATAATAGTGTGTGACTGTGGGGGGACATTAGAGTGTAAGCTCCTCTGTACAGAGACTGATGTGACTGGCTCAGTGATCTCTGTACAGCGCTGCGGTATATGTCAGAGCTATATAAATGTATTATAATAATAATAATAATAGTGTGTGACTGAGGGGGGACATTAGAGTGTAAGCTCCTCGGTACAGAGACTGATGTGACTGGCTCAGTGATCTCTGTACAGCACTGTGGTATATGTCAGAGCTATATAACTGTATTATAATTATAATAATAATAATAATAATAATAATAATAATAATAATAATAGTGTGTGACTGTGGGGGGAGGGGACATTAGAGTGTAAGCTCCTCTGATACAGAGACTGATGTGACTGTGGGGGGGGGGGGGGACATTAGAGTGTAAGCTCCTCTGGTACAGAGACTGATGTGACTGGCTCAGTGTTCTCTGTACAACACTGCGGTATATGTCAGAGCTATATAAATGTATAATAATAATAGTGTGGGAGGACATTAGAGTGTAAGCTCCTCTGGTGGAGAGACTGATGTGACTGGTTCAGTGTTCTCTGTACAGCACTGCGGTATATGTCAGAGCTATATAAATGTATAATAATAATAGTGTGGGAGGACATTAGAGTGTAAGCTCCTTCGGGGTTGTAGAAGGGGAACAACGTGTTCTATAAACTCATTGTTGGAATATTGATTTTCTTCATAAAACACAATAAACTAGGATTGGTGA